>PVIU01010336.1:0-70742 GCA_004026605.1 Ondatra zibethicus | reverse complement strand
TTGGAGATCAGACCTTTGTCTGATGTTGGATCAGTGAAGATCTTCTCCCATTCAGTAGGTTGCCTTTTTGTCTTAATGACTGTGTCTTTTGCTTTACAGAAGCTTCTCAGTTTCAGGAGGTCCCATTTATTCATTGTTGCTCTTATTGTCTGTGCCCTTGGGGTTTTACATAAGAACTGGTCACCAGTGCCCACGTGCTCAAGCAAGTGATTTCAAAAAAATGTGAGAAATGACAGAAACAGCTGACTGCCTGGACAGTCACCCAAAGTTCCTCTACAACATTGGAGCATCCATCTTCAGTCTAAAGGCCTATTCTGTGAAGTAGTATATTCTGAAGGGCTATCCTTCCTTGTCTTGGCAATGTTTGATAGTCATTCTCTTGTGTCCTGTTTGTCCAGTTAGGACAGCATACTGTCAACAATTGAGGCAAGGGCATTTTCTTGCCCAGTGACTTACTTTGGCCACAAAGAAAGTAAACTTCATGTGGAGTTTCTTCAATGCCCATTATCTTTTCTGAAGTAGATTGGTGCTGTCAGGAGCAGATGTGTCTCATTATCATAAACAAAAGAACCTACATTATTAAAACATCTTAAATGCCATATTCTGTAGATCTCTGAAGTGTTTGAAAATGGTTTGTCTATTTAAAATATATCTCTGTTTAACCTTAAAAAGATACCTAATGTAACTACAAGTTTGATTGTTGTAGGTGATGAATTAGTAACCTATATTTTCTTATTATCCTAAACAGTTTGTAATAATAACTTTCAAAAACTAGAATTTTGCATTACCTTGTCAAATGAGCTGTTTAGGTACAATAACTTGCACAAGATTACAAATGTACATACAATATGTTTTAAAAAAATTTATCTCAAATTTGTATCAATATACAGTTTGTATACAATATACAAATGTCCAATCCAACGTAAAATATTTAAAACTAGTAGTTGCTTTTTAAAAGTAGATTTAATAATCTACCTTTTTATTTTATTATATCTAAATTTTCCCTTTTTTCTTTTCAGAGTACATTCAATAATCTACCCTTTTATCTTATTATATCTATATCCCCTTTTTTCTTTTCTTTTCTTTCTTTTTTTTAAAAGATTTATTACTTATTGTGTATACAACATTCTGCCTCCATGTATGCCTGCAGGCCAGAAGAGGGCGCCAGATCTCATTACAGATGGTTGTGAGCCATCATGTGGTTGCTGGGAATTGGACTCATGACCTCTGGAAGAGCAGCCAGTGGTCTTAACCACTGAGCCATCTCTCCAGCCCCCCTTTTTTCTTTTCAAAACAAGAACTCTGAATCTAATCTCCTTTGTTCAACTTTCCTCCTTCCATAACCAATAACAACTCCTAACCATCCTCCCTAAACAAATGACAAATATCCATAACCCACTGAATGACCAAAAACCACCCACCCCACCTCTTGGGAATGTGGGCACCATATTCTTAAATTTACTTCCTGCTGTCTGGGGGTGAAGGCATCTTTAGGAGACCTGAAAAGAAATATTTGAGTTAATTGTCAAGTCCTGGGAGAGGTAGCTTTATTATTTGTTGTCCAGTTTCTGCGTAATAAGAAAGAGCAGTACTTGTCTCAAGTCCTGGCTAGAGTAGTCTGTGAGGCTGGATCATCTCAGCCACCTCAAAATTGTTCTGAGCAGTTTGTAGTCCAAAGTCAATCATTAGGTGGTGTTTTTCAGCTTAGTGGTGTTGTCACAGTCCTGGTGGAATTGTCATTGTGGGGCCTCATCCTCTCTTTGGAGACTTCAAAGGTTGCTGTTAGGCGTGCTTGCTCATGGTTCACTGCAAAAAGCTGATAGAGTCTCAGACCTGAAATCAAGTACAAGAAGGTAGATGAAACCATTTTCTAAAATTAGTTGGTACTCTGTATGGCCATTAATATCATAACAGAAAGTTTAGAGAATATATATATATTTATTATCTTATAAATTTTCTATCTTAAGAAAAACTGTTAAAGAGTCAATATAAAACCAAAGGATTGGGGGCTGGAGAGGTGGCTTAGCGGTTAAGAACACTGCCTGTTCTTCCAAAGGTCCTGAGTTCAGTTCCCAGCAACCACATGGTGGCTCACAACCACCTATAATGAGGTCTGGTGCCCTCTTCTGGCCTGCAGGCATACATGCAGATAGAATATTGTATATATTATATATAAAACCAAAGGATTATGAGATTAGTGGCAATAAAATAATCCTTAAATATTTGTTTTTCTTCTGCCACATAGCAGGTGATGAGAAATGTCGCCTAGCAATCTTTGAAAGTCATTTAAAGTCTTCAGTCGTTCTCTTCTAATTTGCACCTTTTGGGGCCTACTTTTTTGCAAATGTATTTTATGGCCTAAATAATTAATAGAATAGCTTCTATTTTTTCAGGAACAGTTTGTAATCCCCAATAAGGCAAAATTTTCTTTACTTCTTCAAACATCCTAAAGTATCTACATTTCAATCAGATAGTAAAATGCCGTACATGTAATGGTAAATTATAGATTCAGGAAATTGCTTACTTTTCATTTCCAATGGTTGACTTACAAAATATTGGCACAGGGTGGAACTTTTTATCATTCCCAGGGGAGATTCTTCCATTGACATCTCTTAGCGTACTTAGAATTACTATAAGTAGGCACTTTGAAGGCAAATATTTCTGTTTTTTTCCTGAAAAGGTATACTGAAGAAACAATCTTTTAAAACAGCAATTTTAAGAGGCCATCCTGTAGATAATAGAAAGGCAAAGAAATTCCAGGCTGTAGAGAGCCCATTGGCTGAGTCACTTTATTAACAGTTCTTAGATCTACTACCATTCTCCATTTTCCAGATTCCTTTTTAACAACAAATATAGAAGAATTCCAAAGGCTGGTTGATTCTTCAATATGCTGAGCATTTAGTTGTTCCTATACCAGCTTTTCTAAAGCCTACAGTTTTTCTAATGCTAAAGGCTATTGCTTTAATCTATACTGGCTGTCTGTCAACCATTTTAAAGGTAGGGCATAATATAAAGGTTGCCTTTCTATGGGGGGCTGGAGAGATGGCTCAGAGGTTAAGGGCATTGCCTGCTCTTCCAAAGGTCCTGAGTTCAATTCCCAGCAACCACATGGTGGCTCACAACCATCTGTAATGAGGTCTTGTGCCCTCTTCTGGCCTGCAGGCATACACGCAGACAGGATATTGTGTACATAATAAATAAATTTAAAAAAAGAGAAAAAAAAGTGTGCACAGAGGATTTTTATTTTTTTATTTTTTTTATTTTTTTTTTGTTTTTTTTTTCCACAGAGGATTTTTAAATAAAAAAAAAAAGGTTGCCTTTCTATAGTAGCATTATCTTCTTCTCCAAGAAGTTGATCTTCGGAGATTTCCATACCTCTAGCTTTATACTCTGTTGTTCAATAGTCTTAGCCTCTTCTCTGAACCAGTTATTCTATTGTAACTGTGGACCAGACTCTAAAACACTTTTAATCAAGTCTATCCAGTCTTTAGAGATAGTTCTATTACAAACTATGAGTTTAACATTTGCTTCTCAAAAGGTGAATGCCTGCCATATGAGACTATTGTTTCCTTGAATCTCCTTAAATCTAACACTGCACAGGCACCCACTCAGCTCTTACAGAGCCTCTGTTATTTGGCAGTTCCTGTAAGGTTACTGGATATATTAAGGTTGGTTGTTTGAAAGCCTTAGGCTGTTCCTCTCTAACCTTATAATGCAATGCTGAAGTTGGTTTTTCATTAAACTCCTCTGTCTGGATTTGAATATTTCTATGACCTGTTTATTAAGTTTTTCTAAAGCTTGTATCTTAGTACTCAGATTAAGCAACATTTTTAGGGATAAAGCAAAAATGATAATGCTGATAATATTTACAATTGACATTACATAAATCCCATCTAAATTAGTTATCCTCTCATTTAATTATTCCATTTTCAAACTGTCCAGTGTATTACCATACAGAGACACAAATCCCTACATTGTAATAGTGTTTCCCAATTTTTAATGTGGGAAAAACTCTCTCTTTTAACTAATCCCTTCATTAAAGAATTCCCAATTTTCTCTCCAAATCTGCCATCGATAAAGATGAAGATGTGAGGCTGATTGCCGTTGCATAGAACAGCAAAAGCCTGACTTTTTTTTCAAGGCAACTACCTAGTTTGACAGCAGGCCAAGAAGGGGGTTCAGGGAGAGCCCGCCAGGAAAGAAGATAGAAAAACCTATCTAGTAGGGCGGTGACTCTGGTTGTGTGTCGCTCTGGTCTATGCCAGGGAAGTGACTTTTACATGAATCATACCCTAAAGTTGGGCACCAAATGTAGCACAAATAATAAAAACCCAGAGACAGATATTGGGTTTCAAGCTGAAGATCAGAAAAGCAAAGCAGCCAGCCACAAATCCTCAGACTGAGACTGAGACCTGCCTCCTCCCATTTTATATTCCTTTCTAGTGCTGGGATTAAAGGCGTGCACCTCCACTGCCTGGCCTCTATGGCTAACTAGTGTGGTTGCAAGAGTAAAGGTGTGTTCCACCACTGCCTGGCCCGAATGGCTGACTAGTGTAGCTATTTACACTCTGATCTTCAGGCAAGCTTTATTAAAACACAAATAATATACCACTTTACCTTCTGGAAGAAACAATAGCAAAGATTGAACAATATCAATATCAGGGCTGGAGAGACAGCTTAGCAGCTGAGAGGACTGACTGCTCTTGCAGAGACCTGGATTCAACTCCCAGCACCCACATGATAGTTATTTCAGTCAGGGTTACTATTGCTGTGATAAAACACCATGACCAAAAAAAACTTGAGGAGGAAAGGGTTTATTTGTCTTATGTTTCCCATATCACTGTTCATTACTGAAGAAAGTCAAGACAGGAACTCAAACAGATCAGGAACGTGGAGGCAGGAGCTGATGCAGAGACCATGGAGGAGTGCTTGCTCCACATGTCTTGTTCATTCTGATTTCTTATAGAAACCAGGACCACCATCCCAGGGATGACACCAGACCTGGGCCCTCCTTCACTAATCACTGATTAAGAAAATGCCCTATAGACTTTCCTAGAGCCCCATCTTATGAAGGCATTTTCTTCCTCTCAGATGACTTTAGCTTGTGTCCAGCTGCCATGAAACCATTCACCACTAGGGCCCATAATCATCAGTAACTGAAGTCTAGAGGATTCAGTGCTGTCTTCCAGCACCACACACACACACACACACACACACACACACACACACACACACACACACACGTGGTGTAAGTACATTCATGCAAGCAAATCATTTAT
This sequence comes from Ondatra zibethicus, assembly GCA_004026605.1. NCBI lineage: Eukaryota > Metazoa > Chordata > Mammalia > Rodentia > Cricetidae > Ondatra > Ondatra zibethicus. The sequence goes on along the minus strand of PVIU01010336.1, from coordinate 65,463 downwards.
GACATAAAATAATACTATAAATAAATCTTTTAAAAAAAAACACCACCAGGCATGTCTGATTATTTAATTAGAGAGCCCCCTAAAGTCATTCCTCAGCATCCCATATCCTCACTTCTGGTCACAGCAAGCTGGACCTTCTCTGAGATCAACTTCTGAGAACTTTATCTTAGATAAAGATTCATACAGACCTGTACTATCTGTCCCACATAGAGTGTCCTCCTACAGAACCACTGTAGGAGACTCCAGGAGAGCCTGGCAACCTTGCCTACAACTTAGCCCTGTAGCCACTTGGTTCTATCAGGTGGGCCATTAAAGTTGGCCCTCCTAACTTCTGCTTTTGCTTTTCCTCATGCAGGACCCAAACCTGGGGCCTGTGGGCCTCAACCTCTGCCCTTGGAAGGTGTCCTTTTACCCTTACACAGACATGTTGGTTGAGTGAATCCATAAGCAAATACCTATGTTGGATGGGTGGCCTGTCCTTTCCTTATCTCAGGGCTCATTCAGATGGAAGGAAATCCAAGCCCAGCTACTCTGTTTACTCTGGATTCTCTGTCCATTGTACATGGGATTGATCTGGGTTTTTTCTCCCCTCCAATCTCTCTATTAGTTCAGCTTCAGAAAATCTCTTATCACCTCCAGATGTTAGGCCATGCTCTGCCATCAAGCCTGCCTGGCCATTTTACATTTGTCATTAATTGATTTTGCCCTCCCCACTTAGGAAGCACACATTGGCTCTGCCCGTTAGCAGTAATAATTCCCAGAAAAGGGTTATAAATCATGTCTCGTGTCTAGTCCTTGCTTACAGTGGAATACTAGCCACATAGGGAGATACTGGGTTAGAAGGTACAGAGGGTTCAATAGCTCAGAGATCAAGGGCTGGCATACCCCCCAAATACAGAGGACACTAGCCTTGGATGTTTAGAAGAAGCAAGAGAGGGAAGGAGGGAAGAAGGGATGGAGGGAGGGTTGTGTGGCTTTCCCTGGGGAGATGTGAAAAAAAAATCTCTGTTCTCTCCAGATAGGGAATGGACTATAGACCTAAGAAACCATTCTACCAAAGTCCATCTTGGTGAACCAATGAGATTCCTGGATCACTCACAGGAGCATGGATAGTTCAAAACAGCTGGACCTCTGAAAAGCCCACCCCAATATGGGTGACAGCCTACAGGTGCACTCCTGGAGCTCTCTGCACAACTGAAGGCAGCTCTAGTCTCCTTCCTCTTTCTAGAAAGGATTTACTGCCCATCTACCCTTGGGAGTGGCTTTGTGACTCTTGTAAGTTTCTGAGCTTCCTGAATCTTGTGAGGGAATGAAGGGGGGGCTTTGAGGACCCCATGAGATGCCCTCATTCATATTTCACCTTTGTGTTTCTTTCTAAATTTCTTTTTGCCTTTTTGATTTTTGGTTTTCAAGACAGGGTTTCTCTGTATAGCTCTGGCTGTCCTAGAACTCGCTCTGTAGACCAGGCTGGCCTTGAACTCACAGAGATCCATTTGTCTCTGCCTCCCAAGTGCTGCGATTAAAGACATGCATCAGCTACTGTCAGGCTCACCTTTGTATTTCAATCCCTATAGATTTTGTGGTCTAAGTTTTAGACTCTAAGAGTTTTCAGAAATCAGCTGGGTATAATAGCACACGCTTTTAATCCCAGCACTCAGGAGGCAGAGGCACGCGGATCTCTATGAGTTTGAGGCCAGCCTGGTCTACATTGTGAGTTCTAGGCTAACCAGAGCTATATAAGGCATTGTCTCAAAACAATGAGTTTTCAAAAGTTCCCCAACCACATGGCTGTGTTCTTGAGAGAGACCCCATTCTGGAAGCATCATGCACCAGATCCAGCAGGGAGTTTTCAGAAAAGATGATGCCCCAGCTCTCCTCACACCCCCTCCAAAACTGACCACACCTGTTCTTGCTCTTAATACCAAGCAGTCATGCTCCTGCCTCACCTCACGCCAGTGATGTTGTGTTTTATGCTAGGTCTTGTAGCAGAGGAGAAACCCTTTGTTACTCTCTCTCTTATAAACTTGAAAATCATAAAAATTCTCCCCCTTGCTCTGGTTTTCTGTAAGGCCCCTGTCTTAGTTACTTTTTTAGTTCTTTTAAGAGACACCAATGACCAAAGCAACTCAGAGAAAAAGAGTTTACTGGGGCCTGGCTTACAGTTTCAAAGGGTGGCTCCATGGCCACAATGACAAGGAGCATGGCAGCGGAGCATGGCAGCAGAGCATGGCAGCAGAGCATGGCAGTGGTGCATGGCAGTGGGCAGGCACGGCACTTGCAGCTGAGACCTTACGTCTTGATCAACAAGCAGGAGGCAGAGAGGGCCCTAACTCGGCCTGACATGGACTTTTGAGAGCTCAGCACCCACTCCTAGTGATACATCTCCTCCAACAAGGCCATACCTAATCCTTCCCAAACAGTTCCACCAACTAGGGACTAAGCATTCGAATATATGAGCCTGTGGGGGGCATTTTTATTCAAACTACCACACTCCTCCACCAGCAGCATTGCATATCCTCTCCTCTTCACCTCATTATGGAAGAAATGGTGGTTGTTTGCTCTTACAGGCTAGCCACAGCATCTGCATCACAGGTTCTTTTAGTTGATGCCCATACCTGTGATGGTCACACCTCCTTCGATGGAGCAGCTCAGTTCCAGAATCCTGCCTGCTTAATTACTTGACCCAAAGATGTCCCATCTGGTGATGGATACCTGTGAAGTGACCACCATGTGAATGTTTTCATGGCCACCCTACCTTTCCACATGGGATCAGAACTAGGAAACACCAAGAGAAAAAGACAGAGAAGTGGACCAGGATCTCATCTCTGTCACATTTCTTTTATACGAAATTTCCGAAATAGGGCTGGAGAGATGGCTCAGGGGTTAAGAGCACTGCTTGCTCTTCCAAAGGTCCTGAGTTCAATTCCCAGCAACCACATGGTGGCTCACAGCCATCTGTAATGAGATCTGGTGCCCTCTTCTGGCCTGCAGGCATACATGCAGAATACTAAGAATACTGTATACATAATAAATAAATAAATCTTTTAAAAAAAAAAGAAATTTCCGAAATAGGGAAATCTATTAGAGACAGAAAACAGGTTCCCCTAGTCTAAGAGACTAGACTTGGGTGAAGTGGGAAACAATAGCTAATGGGAGGGGCTCCTCTTTGAAGTAATTGATAGTGGTGTGGTCTTATAACTCTGTGGATATAGCACAGACCATGTGTGATGACCAATGCTGACTGTCAACTTGACAGGCGTAGTAGGAAGCCTGCCGCCCAGACTCCAGAAATAACCACACAGAAACTATATTATTTAAATCACTGTTTGGTCAATAGCTTAAGCATATTTCTGGCTAGCTCATATGTTAAATTAACCCATCTCCATTAATCTGTGTGTCGCCATGAGGCTGTGGCTTACCAGGTAAAGTTCCGTCCGGCTCTCACTGAGGAGACAAGCTGTGCGTATGTCACAAACTTCTTTGTGAGAGTTTCCTAGGATACAAGCCTGTGTGCATGTATGCACGTGTGTGTGCGTGTGTGTGTGTGTGTGTGTGTGTGTGTGTGTGTGTGTGTGAGAGAGAGAGAGAGAGAGAGAGAGAGAGAGAGAGAGAGAGAGAAACCTCTGTGGCAAAGTTTCTAGACTGAATTTATTGAGGTGGGAAGATCCTTGTTGAATGTGAGCAGGACCACGGATGGCTGGAGTCCCAGACTGAATAAAAATGGAGAAGGCAGCCAGGTGGTGGTGGCACACGCCTTTAATCTCACCTCTCAGGAGGCAGAAGCAGATGGATCTCTGAGTTTGAGACCAGTCTGGTATACAGAGTGATTTCCAGGACAGCTGAGGCTACACAGGGCTTTTTTGAACCCCTATCTCAAAAAAAAAAAAAAAAGAAAGAAAGGAAGAAAGAAAAGAAAAAGGAAAGAAAAAAAGAAAAGCAAGCAAGCTGACTACTAGTGCACAGCTCTCTCTGCTTCCTGACTGCAGAAGCCATGTGACCAGCTGCTTCATGCTCCTGCAGCCGTGCCTCTCCTTGCCATGACGAGCTGACCCCACACTATGAACCAACACAAACCCTCCCTTCCTTCCTTCCTTCCTTCCTTCCTTCAGTTGCTTTTGTCAGGTGTTTTCTCAGAACTGAGAAAATTAACTAGGACACTGGGGGAGTGGCCACTTTCAGTGTATGTTGGTGAGCTATTATATAATGTCAATAAAGCTATCACACTCACCAAAGGTCAACTGAGGCACCATGGGTTCTTCAGGGGAAGAAGGAGCCACTGACAACACTGTGGGGGTGAAGACTCACTTCTGGCTTCTGACTTCTGTCTCCTGAGCTCAACAGCCTCCAGATAACCTGCTCAAGGGTCTCAAACAAGTCCAACCATTGGCAGAAATGACACCTGGTGGTAACCAGGGCCTCCCATGTATCAGTCCCACCGATGGATAATGCTGCTAAGCAAGGCTGTCATCTGCCTGTTTACTTTGCTCTGATTTGCTTTACTCTGGTTTATTCATCCCCGGGTTCCCCCCAAAAGGTAGTTTAATCTTCCCTGTTCTGTAATCAAGGCCAACCCACACCCTTGTGACACTTCCCTCCTAGACTCCCGTATTTGTGCTGGGAGCCTTCTCAAGTGAGGAATCTGAAGCTGTCAAGAGCCCTTTTAGACCCAGCGGAGTGGGCTCCCATTCAGATTGTCTCACACTCAGCCTCACTTGGAAGCAGAGGATGAGACCAGATGAGCTCAGGAGAAGCCTGTAGGCGTCCCTGAGGGGCCCATGCATTTGCTACCTTGCTGCTGTGCATGGAAAAACAAGGCTGGGTGGGGGATGGCAGGCCTGTTTGCACACCACACTGTTCAAACAGACTCCCCTGCCGCAGACACCTGTGAGGTGGAGGACAGAGAAGGCAGTAGCAGGGGCTCTCACCTCTTCTCCACTCTCCCCACAGCCACCCTGACAGCTGCTGCAGAGTCCTAGACACACCATGCCCCGTGCTGGGCTCTGTAGCTGCTGGGGTGGCCAGGTATTGCCCCTGCTTCTGGCCTATATCTGCTACCTGCTGCTTGGGGCCACCATCTTCCAGCTGCTGGAGAAGCAGGCAGAAGCTCAATCCAGGGACCAGTTCCAGCTGGAAAAGCTGCGCTTCCTAGAGAACTACACCTGCCTGGACCAGCAGGCCCTGGAGCAGTTCGTGCAGGTGAGGGAGCCAGGGAGGATGGGCCAGGAAGAGCGGGGAGGGGGCGGAGGGGGCCAGTGGCAGTGTGGAGAAAATTCCAGAACCTTGACCTGCAGGTCCATTATGTGACCTTGATCAGGTTACCTAACCTGTGTGTCCTCATCAGTGAGGAGAAAAGGAGTGTGACTGGGGTTGGGGAGGAAGCTCAGGCAGTTAAATGTCTGACAGGCAAATATGAGGACCTCAGTTTTATGCCCAGATACCACAGTACAAAGCCAGATGTGGGGAGGTGAGACGGCTCAGTGAGTGACGGTGTCTACCTGATGACCTGAGTTCAGTTCCTGGAACCCACATGGTGAAAGGAGAGAGCCAGGTCCCGGAATGCTGTCCTCTGATCTTGACACACTTACAATGACACAGACATGTCCTCCCGCATATAAGCACACACACATGTGCATGCACACACACACACTCACACACACAGTGTTATGTACTATTAAAATGTAATTTTAAATGAAAAAAATATAACAGGCATGGTGACTTCTAATCCCAGCACTGGAGAGGCCCACACAGGCAGATCTCTAGGGTTCTCTGACCAGCCAGCCTTACCAAATGGGCAAGTTCCAGGTCGATGAGAAAGGACTTGTTTCAAAAAATTTGTGGAAATCTGGAGATGGCTTAGTCAGAAAGAGCAGTTTCTTTATAAGCATAGGGACCTGAGTTTGAACCCCCAGCATCCATGGATAACTCTGGGTACGGCTGTAAGTACCTGTGACCCCAGCGCTGGGTGGGTGGACGGACTGGGGAGACAGATGGATCCCAAGAGTTCACTGGCCAAGCCAACCTAACCAGGGCTAGTTCAGTGAGAGACTCTGTCCCAAGACAAAACCAAGCAAGGCTGATGGCTCTGAGGAATGACACCAGAGGCTGATCTCTGGCCACACGCACACATGTGTGTGCACACATCTGCACAAACACAAACTTGTATACACACACACACACACACACACACACACACATACATATACAGTTGGTGGTTTAACATTTGACAGCAGATTAAAAGCCCTCTCTGATCTGTCACTTGCTTCCTGAGCACGATCTGTCAGTAATCAACACTCTAGAAATTTCCTCTCCCACACTCCCCCACTTCTCAGGATGGCTACTCCATCTGCTGGCTCCCAGTTTATGTCCCAGAGTGCAGATGCAGACCAAGGTGAGGACCAGCTGGGCTGATGGGCAGCGAGCTCTACCAGTTCTGCACCCCTAGCTCCTCTCACTCCCTACTTGGGTCCCTCCTGCCAGAAACAAAAGAAACAAAGGCAAATCCACTGAGAAGACCGGGCAGGACAAATGGTGTCAGTCACTGCAAACCAGCAGGAAGTGCAGTCCGCACAATGACCATGGTGTTAAGGGGCGGGGACCAAAGCTCTGTTCCCTTGTGATTCAGAGCTTTGGGGCGGAGCACCCCCAGGTGTTTCCTTCCAGTTGCTTACTTGAACCAGTATCTTCCGCTTGCAGGTGGGAGCTGAGACTCCGAGAGGGCTGTACAGCCACTGGCTGAGACAGAACTCACGCCCACACTTCTTGTTAGGGAGCTTCTTATTCTTCATTCCACGAGCCAGCTCCCAGCTGAGGACAGGGTACTGCTGAAAGCGAAAGTTCTTAAAGCGGGGTCTGTGGACCTGCCCCAACAGCAGCAATGCCTAAGAGCACGACAGAAAAACAGGTGTCAGCTCCCACCCAGCCCTGCTGACTCAGGAGCTTCAGGGGAGGCCACCAGGTGGTGCCGAGGCCTTGAGACTTCTCTTGGGACTGAGAGTTGGCAGGATGATATGTGAGCAGGGAACACTGTCCCTGCTGTTCCAGGATTTACTCCACATATAGAGTTACTCAGGAATGGTACTCATTTCCAAGGTCTCCCAACCTCCCAGAAGTAAGCCAGAGACAGGGACACCCCAAAACTTCCTCCTGTCCTGAGCTGGAAATGAAATCAGGAATGAGGAGTTGGCAGACAGGTGGCAAGGTTTGAACTATCTCTGTAGTCACAAGGCAAGGACGAACCAGATCTGACTGCATCCAATGGGGCCAGTGCTTAGCCCAGGGACTCACTAGGAAAGATGGGACAGACACACCCCGAAAGTCCTCAGTCTCAGGACAGACCCTTACCTTTCTGGTAAGTGGAGCTTGGAGGTAAGTTTTGGGAGAATCCAGCTCCTGGGGAACTCCCACAGTGAGTCATAAACAGAGCTGAGTGTAGCATTCCAATGTGACTCTGTGAGGAAGCGAGTCCCTTTCTCCTCTACCACTGGATCCACATTCAGAGCCACCAGAGGGATCAGAACCCCTCCTCCGTAGGATGGAGGGCTCAGAGGTGCAGTGGGGACAGCCAGGGATCTGGGCAAATGCTGTCCTCACCAGTGAACGTCTCCAGGGAGGGGACATGCTCTGGAACTCAGGTCTCTGGGTGTGTGGGAAAGAGAAGGCCAAAGCCTACCTCTTAAGAGGTTAGTTTCTGCCACATGGGGCTGGGAGGCCTTCGCCCAGCCCATGAAAAATCAGTTCCTACAGGAAAGGGAGGCAAGAGCAGTCCTGTTTCCCGATGGTTCCTCGGCCTTTGGGGCACAGCCAGACATCACAGTTGTGCTGCCGTCATCCTGTGACAAGTTCCCAGATAAAGGGGAGAGGGCTAGAGTTTAGGGAGATGGAACTCTGCCCATTCCTCATGAGGGGTTGAGGGTGAAGGATTGACACATAAAGCACACACACACACAATGTACAGCATTACTTAGCACATACAATCAACATATCACTTGTATACAACACCATTGTATACAGACAGACGACAGACAGACAGACACACAAACACACAATGTACAGCATTACATAGCACATACAGTCAACTTGTATACAACACCATTGTATACCCATATACAGACAGACACACACACACACCCTTTTGTGAGTCTCCTTGATGGAATTTCTCTTGCGGGTGCAGGCTGCACTCACTAGAGGGTACCAGAGAACAAAGCTGCCAGCCTCCACTGGATGCCCAGGAAAGCTCACACTCCCACCACCTGGGCAGCCCCAGACCTTGCTTTGACTAGCAGTCTCTTCTAGAAGCATTAAACACCTTGTCCTACATGCCCCGTGTGTGTGTGTGTGTGTGTGTGTGTGTGTGTGTGTGTGTGTGTGTGTGTGGTTTGCCCATCTAGCAAGTGCACCTCCACACCACCTCCTTGGGCCCTCCACTAGCTCATTAGAGCACAGACCTCAGGCAGCTGCTAGCCATGTAGCAAGTCATTTAAAGCCTTCATGTCATTTCAGGAACAATGCTGTCTAAGAGACATGAAAACACTCTTCTGAGAGCTTGGTGACAGCTCGCACTCAGTAACTGCCTATCCTGCTGACCATGCCACTTTCACAGGTCATCCTGGAAGCCTGGGTGAAAGGTGTGAACCCCAAAGGCAACTCCACCAACCCCAGCAACTGGGACTTTGGGAGCAGCTTCTTCTTTGCGGGCACAGTGGTCACCACCATAGGTAAAGGGGTGAGGAAAGAGGGCCTCCCTAGGCCTTGCTCAGCTTGGGAGCCCTTCCAGAAGTCATCACTGGGGCAAGGATGTGGTTTATTCAGGAGGGGCACATAAGGCACAGATTGGGAAGTGGGTAGGTAAGACCAATGAAAGTGGAAGGCAGCCAGGCTGGCTGCAGCTGTAGGTGGCTGGGTTCTTTTCCCTGGGGCACATTGAAGGGCTAAGCAGAGCTTGTCCTCACAGGACTGCATAAAAGGGGGGAACGAGGGCCTTTCCTGTTGACTTCAGTCCTCCCTGCAGATAGCTAACACTACACACCAAGCTCACACTGGGGACTAGAAGTCATCTCAGGGAGAGAGAGGGACTGGAGGTGGGAGGGTGTTTATGCACAGAGATTGTTCCTCAAGACTCAGTGTCCCACAGAAAGATCACTCTACTCACCCCCAGTGAACCCCCAGGCCCCTCTCACACAGGCCTACCTTCCATTCAGTTAAGCCCAAACCCAATTCCACTCATCTTCCTTGGCAATCCAGGCAAAGTGACAGAGTAGGGGTTGGGGTATAGGCCTAGATTTGTCCTGGGCTTGGCCTTCAGAGTTTCTCATCCATCAAAGAGGAAATAAATTGCTACAATTACATAAGGCAGAATGGGTAATTAGAGTAGGGGTTGGGGTATAGACCTGGATTTGTCCTGGGCTTGGCCTTCAGAGTTTCTCATCTATCAAAGAGGGAATAAATTGCTACAATTACATAAGGCAGAGTGGGTAATTAGAAATGCACACGGGCGGGCAGGGCGGGAGGAACCTAACTGGCGGGAGGCAGAGGGTGGCAGTCAGGAGGACTTTATGGAGGGAGGCAGCAGCAGTGGAGATGAGCCTTCTATAAGTAGAGGATGTTCTATCAGAGGATAGGGTGAGTATCCATGGCAACAAGGAGCATCTCTTCCCCCATAGATGATGGGGACATGCCTCTGCTGGACCTGGGGCGGGCAGGTGGGAGGCAGTTCTGAGCTCTCTCTTCCCTTGATCTATACACTCCCTTGCCCTGTAGGCTACGGAAACCTGGCACCCAGTACGGAGGCAGGGCAGGTCTTTTGTGTCTTCTATGCCCTGATGGGCATCCCACTCAACGTGGTCTTCCTCAACCACCTGGGCACGGGGCTGCGTGTTCACCTGACCACACTGGACAGGTGGGAGGACCATTCCAGGCATTCCCAGGTAAGGTGGAATCCTCCCTCCCCTCCAGGACAGATAGCTGAAAATTGGGAGATGGGCTTGTGTGTGCAGACATCTGAGAGTCAGTTTGTACAGCTGCAGGACGGGAGCAAGAATGAACTAGAAAGGTGACGCACACTGGACGGGGCGGGGCTTCAAAGGGCTCTGCAGTTACATGTGACTATGGAGTCTACTTTCAAAGTGTTAAGGGCCAGACCCTGGGCATGACTTCCCTGGGAGGATTGTGCCCACGTGCTATGTAGCATCCTTCTTTGTTGGAGAATCTGAACACTACATTACCTCTCCATTATCATCACGGGCATCCAGTATTATTTCATGTGGTCCAAAACAGTCTCCAGGCTACCCAGCATTCCCCACAGAGCTTACTGTCATAGAGGGACTTGGATCAGTTCAGTGGGTGACAGTAGTCTTATTCCAGATCTGAGTGCCTTAGGGAGTCTGCTCAAGTGTGATTCTCAAGTGAAAAAGGAGCCTTTGGCTCCTTCCTTGACCCACTAACACAGTCTCTTACCCGGGGAAAGCTTGGTACATACATGCCATGTCCATGGGTACAGCCCCAACCAGAAGTCTGTAGCCGAGGAGAGGGTTGGGGGGCTTAGATATTGCCCTGCCCATACCCAAATTTTCCCAGACCTCCCCCATATACTTTCAGAGCCTTCCAATGGTCTCAAGGGCAGACTCTCCCCTCCCAGCTTCTGCAGGTCCTGGGCCTGGCTCTGTTCCTGACTTTGGGGACCCTGGTCATTCTCATCTTCCCACCCATGTTCTTCAGCCACGTGGAGGGCTGGAGCTTCCGTGAGGGCTTCTACTTTGCCTTCATCACCCTCAGCACCATTGGCTTCGGGGACTATGTTGTTGGTGAGAATGGGATAACCCGCTTATCTTGGTGGACGCCCACCACGATGATGGGGAGCAGGGAGGAACCAACTGAGGTTGGTTACTTCTGAGGCCACTGTGGACTCTTGGTTGCGTCCTCAGAAGTCTCTAGTATGATAATTATCACTGCTTTCTCCATCACTAGTCCTTTGTATGAGGACCAGGGAGAGAGTATTCCTATGGAAACTGGGGGTGGCAGTGCCCTCAGACACAAGCCATCACCTTCCCTGGCAGGCACAGACCCCAGCAAGCATTACATCGCTGTGTACCGGAGCCTGGCAGCTATATGGATCCTTCTAGGGCTGGCGTGGCTGGCGGTGGTCCTCAGCCTGGGATCCCTGCTTCTGCACAGGTGCTCCCGGCTCTGGCTACTCATCAGAGGCCTGGACCTCAAGGATGGAACGGCCCCTGACTCTGACCCTAGACCGCAGAAAATCCCTATCTCTGCATGAGACCCAAGGGTCCTGCACTCCCCAAACCCCTGACATTCCCTGCCCCTTTTCTTCCTTCTCAACCTACATATGACCCAGAGAATGTGGTCAGCAACTCTTCAGAGAGAGAAAGGGGACAGGTGTGCTATAAAGTAACTGATGGGAGACAAAAATCAAGACGTGTGGATGGAGGTGTGCAGGCTGGCCTCACAGCTCTTCCCCTGGGCTCCCAAAGATGACCCAGGAAAATCAAACCCTGTTGAATCATGGTGGCCAAATCACCACTGCCACCTTCACATACTGGCAGGAGCCCTCAGGCTGCAAGCAAAGGTGAACTTGATTTCTGCATGATTTGCTGCAAACATCCTAGGCTCTTAGCAAGCATCTACTGTGTACCAGGCACTGAACCTGGTTCTGGGGCTAAGACAGGGATGGTTTCCACCCTCACTGGATCATCAGTCTTGAAGGAGCCCCAATGCAACAGCTGCAGCCTTGATGGGAGCAAACCTGGGGAGGACGAAAGTTCAGGGCAGTGACTGGAGGAGGGGAACTGGGTACACACCTGAGGGCACCTTCAGTGCACACAGGAAGCTGTCCTCAGAGGTCTCACAGTCGAGGGACAGGAGGGCTGCCAGTTAGAGCTTCCCAGATGTCCTTGCCCACAGGTCTCCACCTGAAACAATGCTGGGAACCTCTTTCAGGTGTCCCACTGCTTTCCTGAACATGACTTCCCTTGACCCTTAGAGCACCTTTAGCCCTCTTTACTCCCCCTGAGAAGCTGGTGCAGCTCCCAGAAGCCTTAGAGGATGTGACCTCCCTGGCAGCACAGACTCCCATGGGAACACTCTTCATCCAAGCCTGGTCCTTCTGCCAGATTTCAATACTGGCCCAGAAGGGGGTGTAGGTTTGGCCCAGTCTGTCCCAATGCCCAATCTCATAGGATTAAATTAAAATTTTCTTGGACTTCCTCCAACAGTGGCAAGGGGCTTCCTAAGATCTCTGTCCTCTTTACAGCATTTAGGGGTGGGATGTGGGTGGGACTGTGAGCCCAGGAGGTTGAGGGGAGTCCCAGGGAAGGACCCGCATTGGCAAGGAGTTCCCAGCACCCAAGTCTTACTGCCACCCAGGAAAGGATTGAAATCCGATGTTCTCCAATACCTCTGCATGTGCTGACTCCTGCTTCTTTTCTGAAGGAGTGGAGACACGGGGATCTCCCTCCAAAGCAGCCAGGGACAAGCTCTGTCGGGTCGCCATTTTCTCGCCTGCCACACCTCCCCCAGAACACAGACAAACCCCTCCCAGCTGTGGTCCCTTTTACTTCTTAGAGTGCACTAACTGTAGACCTAGGGGTGATGCAAGCACGAGGAAGCCCCTGGCCCCTCAACTCAGGCAGGAGTCCTGTGACAATAAACTTGGCTGCTGTTTCTCCTCTGCACAGTGGATTGCAGGAGTCTCTCTTACCACAGGGAACCGCTGGGGTGGGAATGGGGGTTCTGGGCCCTTCCCTCCCCTGCCTGTGGCTACCCCGCAGCCCCCTCCTTCCCTGTGATGTGGGGGTGGGCACTCCGCATTCTTCTGGAGTGGCCTTTTTTGTCCCAGGGATCGGATTGTTGAGGGTGGGCAGGGCCATCCCATCCTCAGCACTCCTGAACTGGGAAACAGGAAGGCGTTTGCTTGAAGAAGGGGCCCCTCCTGACTCTTCCTGCTTAGCCTGGTTTTTGTCCATTGTAGCTCTCCCACAGCGCCTTGGTGGGCTGGGGCCTGCAGGGTGCGGGACACCGGGCTCCTGCTGCTCTTCTGTCTGGCTTGGCACTGGTGTGTTCTGAGCGCTGGAGGGTCGCGAGGCCCGGGACTCCACCCGCAGCTTCCAGCGCAAGTGGGAGCTGCTACAGAACTACACGTAGTGTGTGGACGGCCTGACGCTAGACCTGCTGATTCGGGTTAGGGGCCCGCCTGGAAAGAAAAGATGGGGTAGGGGACGCTGGACTCACGATAGGAATGAAGGATGCTCTGGCCCGGGTGTTGTGTCCTACATGGCACAGGCCTGGCTGTGTTTGGGACATGGATGACCACAGGGTTGGCTTGAATAGCAGCGGAAAAGGCCTCCATCCTTAAGGAAACGAGAAGGCATGGCCAACCTTGTGAGAACACAGCCATCCTAAATTTGGATATGAGGAATACAGAAGGTGTGCAAGATATAGGGATGTTGGAACAGGGTGGCGTTTGATTTTGTGGCAGCCCTGTGTGGTACTTATTGGGGCAGAGGGCAAGAATGAAAGACCACATCTAGCCTCTTCCAAAGGATGGGGGAGGGGCAAATAGGAGCCAGGCTCTAAGGAGGGGCAGGTTCTTTGGCACTTGGGAAAGGACTCAGCCAATAGGGGTGTGTAAAATAGGGTCAAAGTGTGCTTGCCCCTATAGGGGCAAAGGAGAGAGGAGCTGGGAAGAGCGGACCTGGACTGGATCCAGGCTTGAGACCAGTTTGCCCGGAGGTCATCCCGCTCCACCTGCAGGGCAGGCAGGGCTGAAAAGGGTGGGCAGCGGAAGGTACAGAGGTCACTGAGGCAGAGGCTCCTCAATCGATGAGGCTGCCGTAGGGATAGGGAGGAAGAAGGTGATTCATCCTGGCAGGGCTTCCCACGGAGTGCTCTTCCACCCGTGGTCCCCAGATCAGTGTTCGCATTAATATCCTGCTCCACATCCCACTGCCAAGGGCATAGTGACAGAACTTAGACCCACATACCTGGGTGCAGAATCTTCACCTCTTTTTTTGTTTTGTTTTCTCGAGAGTGGGTTTCTCTGTAGCTTTGGAGCCTGCCCTGGAACTAGCTCTTATAACCAGGCAGACCAGGCTGGCCTCGAACTCACAGAGATCTGTTTGCTTCTGCTTCCCGATTGCTGGAATTAAAGGCGTGCGCCACCACCGGACAATGGCTCCTTTATAGAGAGGTACAGGACCTGTGCCCCAAGTCTTTGAGCTGAAACCAGATACCAAAACGGAAGAGGAAATTGTTGGGGTGTCGACTAAGTGGAGATAGACTTCTAAACTTTCAGATGGGCCAATTGGGCAGGCTCTGGAGCTAGGCAAGGATGGGACTATGTCTGCCTACAGCCACCACCATCAGTAAATACTTAACGTTGCAGTCCTTGCCTTGCCCAGTCCCCATCTCCTCTGGAGTCTCACTCGCAGATACTATCATCCCCATTCAGAGATGAGGCAAGGCTCAGAGAGGATATGTAAGAGTGCAAGGCTGCACAGCCAAAAGCTGAGGCCATTGACCTCCCAGAGACTGCTTCTGTGTATACCTATGCATGTGTATGTTTCCCAGAATTCCTAGCCATGCTCCACAGATTTAGCCTTCATAGACAGAATTAGCCAGTGTTAATGTTAATATTTACAGATAAGGAAACTGAAGCATGTAAAAACTGATTAACTTCTACACAGCCTCCTTCACACTGAAACACTTTGATGGCTCATGTCAGAATTCTCCTCTGTCTCACTGAAGGCTAAGACCATGTCTCTGTCATCTTCCAGTGATACCCAGCCTACTGTTTCCTGCAAGATTAGGACTGAGCTGGGCAGTAAATGAGTAGTTATGCCTGATAGATAGCCCAGAACCCAGCTCTAGGATACGAAATGGGAAGCATTGTCAGTGGAAGTCCCTGGTTGGTAGGAAGGGTAGAGACTCCTTGTCCTGTCTAGGCTTGGAGTAAAGAATGAGATATTGTGTGAGTTTCCTGGGAACACTTAAAGAACATTCTTTCCATCCCAGTTAGGGCACCAAAGGAACACTCCAACGTGTCTGTCTGATGAACCAGTGAGTTTATTGGTTTACTAGCAGGAGCATGGGCGATTTAGAGGCCTGGATCACTGAAAAGCCACCCCATTAGGGTGATGTCTCCCAGAAGCTGCATCCTTGGAATTCATCACACATTTTGCAGACAGGCACACTGAAGAGTCCTCTCTCCTCAGCAAATTGTTACTATTGCATATAAAATGGAGGAGGGGCCTTGGGAATCCTGTAACTTTCTGAGCCTTAGAGACTTGTAAGTCAATAAAAAAGAAAAAATGAAAAAAGGATATGCAGCTCCTAGGTATGGGTTGAGGAAGGTTTACTGTGGATAGGAGGGAGAGCATAGGAAGAGGCATGTGGAAGGGTCCAGACTGAACATGACTGGCAGGCTGGACTGGGCCATGTGAGCTTAGCAGGGAGGGAAGAGTGGACAGCCAGAAGCCAAGTGACCAGAGGAGTGGGAACTAAGAACATCGACCCAGAGACCAAAAGACTGGTGTAGCCAAAATGGCTCGGTTATATAGGGAAGAGAAGCTGGGGGAAGAGGCCCAGCCCCACCTCTGGGCTGGAGAGTGTAGGGTAGAGGGTGGGGTATGCTACCCAGGATACCTCCAATACAGGTACTGTTGATGGTGAGAGAGGCTGGCTGGACAGCATTCACGTTCATATGTTAATAGGCACCTCAGTTAGCTATTTGCCTTGAGTTTGAGACTTAACTGTAAGTCCTATGAGCATTCGATGAGGGAGTTTGTGGGCTCTTCTTTTCTGTGTCCACCATCGCCACTATCGGTAATAGCTGGGTGGGGATAGTCTGGTGGGTCTGGGCAGGTGGCTTCTCCCTGAGAGTCAAAGGAGCCTCTGGAGCTAGTGGTGACATTTGAGGGGCTAATCCCCGGTGTCACAACTGTAAAGCAGTCAGTTCTACAGCATGATCCCCCCACCCCCGTCGCTACAAGCAGCACCTCCTGCCTCAGAAATGATTTCCTCATTTCACCAGGAACCAGGGGGACTGTACACACTGAAAGTTTGGGGATTGCTGCCCTATGGGACTTTGTTCATTCCACCCAGCCCCTCCCTACTGTCCCTCTTAGCCCATCAACACCTCTCATTCCAGATCTATTTCCCCTCTAGAGCTAAACTGAGGTGGAATCCATCCCCAAAGGGCCGCTGGGGACTGATGTTTGGAAACACTATGGGCCAACAGACCTGGGTTCCTGCATCCCTGAATCTCAGGGAATAAAGCCAGTCAATGGCCTCAGTGTCCTTGCTCTCGGGCATCCCCTGCATGACCCAGGACTTACCACGAGGTGGCAGGCCCACACCAATGATGACTCCAGCTTCTAGTCCTTGCCTGAGAGAGCAAGTGAATTGCACTGTGCATAGCCCTCTGGGTAGTTTTAATGCAGCCACTGTTTCTAGGCGAGAGCACCGATAACTTCAGGGAGCATGGGCAATGTTTGAGACAGTGTGTGTGGAAAGTCCCTTGGTTTCCATAGACCTCCCAGAGACCCTGGAAGGACCAACTGGCCATCGTGGTTTTTATTTATGTATTTATTTTAATTTATTTAAAATGAATTTCTACAAGTGTGTGTGCTGTGCATGCATGAGTGTGTGTGTGTGTGTGCACGTGTGTGCGCGTGTGTGTGTGCATGCACACACACACCAGAGCCATCCACCTTTTTTTTTTTTTTTTTTTGAAATGTCTCTCCCTGGTGCTTAGGATTCACTGAATTGGTTTAACTAGCTGGCTAGAGATCCTCGGGGCTTTTTCTATCTCTCCTTCAGTAATGAGATTACTGGTAACGAGCACATTCCACCACATGTTCTATGTGGGTGCTGGGGTCAGCAAGCAGAATTGCGTTTTACTGGTTGGGCCCATTTCTCTATTTTGCTTTGTTTTCTTTGACAAGGTCTCTATTATACAGCTCTAACTGTCCTGGAACTCACTCTGTAGACCATGCTGGTTTCAAACTTACAGAGATCCTCCTGCTTCTGACTCCTGGGCACTGGAATTAAAGGTGTGTGGCACCATTCCCAGCTTAGAGACCCTGTTTTAAGGGAAACAAAATAAAACAAGAGGTGAGAGGATGGGAGCTCCAGAGAAAGAGGCCCCCGAGGAAGTTCTCAGGGGAGAGACCAGTATGAGGCAGATTTCCCTCATCCGTCTGTCCACCCCCTTAGCCCTTGCACACATTGCCTGCTCAGGGACTCACATTCCCATCGGCAGTGCGTCCCCACCGTGGCGGCACTACATCTGTGTCCAATGAATGTCTGCACCCCATTTTAAGTTCAAGGAAAGAGGCTCAAAAACATCAAGGACCTTGTCCAAAGTCCCACAGCCTTGCAGGGGGCATGGGACAAAGAAAGTGACTGTGCTGGGAGAGAGCTCTTGCTCGTAATTGGAACTGCCCACTCCAGAGTGAGAGTGGAATGGCAGGGTGTGTGGGGTGAGGGGTGGGCAGGAAGATGCCTGCAGTGGCCATGTGCAGAGCCAGGGGAAGGGTCCCTTTAAGTATTCCCCTGTATGCCTAAGGCTATGGCAACTGAGCCTGCAGAGCCCATGGCTGCCCGTCTCTTCTGCATTCTTTGCTCTCCTTGGGATGGTGTTTAATCAGCTGGGCCATCTCATGCAGCATGGGGTGTACAAATGTGCCCACCAGCTTGGGGACAGCTGGCAGGTAAGGGAGTGGCTGGGAAACAGGATGAGTCACTTCCAGAAGAGGGACTTTGGTGGAAATGGGGTGCAGGACCAGGAGGGGTGGGATGGGGAAAATGGGGGGTTGATAGGGTTGAGGGAACAAAGCCCAGAATGGTCTTTGATCATCAATATGTCTATCACGGGAATGAGAAGGATGACAGGCATCAAAGCTACCATAGGCTCTTGCAGGAAACATAAAGCTGGAAACAGGGGAAGGGCACTTCTTTCTCACTCCTCCGGCCAGCGCCACAGGCCAGTGCTGTGCTCTGCAGGAACCAGCGTGGGCATGGTGTCTAACAAGTTTCATCTGCTCGCTGCTCTCAGGTCTCCTAATCTTCCTATTGCTGCCTCTACTTCTCTTCTCCCACATGGAAGGCAGGAGCTACATGGAGAACTTCTGCTCCACCTTTATCACACTCAGCACCGCGGGTTTCGGGGACAATGTGATCAGTGAGGCGAGCAAGGTAGGGACTCAGCTGCCTGCACCTTCCAAGCCTGGGCATTCACCTCAGATGTCTGTTTGGTATGCCATGTGGGTGATTTGGTGAGCTTGGGACACAGTTTGTAGTCTAAGCAGGCTCTACCGTTTTCCAGAGGGTGGGCTAACATGCCTCCCTCTTGCTGACCGTGTGGAGTTGTCCTACAAGGCCGGTAGATAGGTCAGTGCTCTAGAGGGACATGGAGCCCAGTCTCCTCCTACCTAATCGCTACCCTATGCATCCCACCTCCAAGCTCCAGGCGAGTACCCAGACAAAACAGTCAGGGGACTTAGGGCACCCCAAGTCTTTTCTGGGCCCAGGGGGAAACAACAACCAAGAAGGCCCAAAACGAGGTCCATCAGCACTGTCACCGGGGGGTCATGCAGGCACCCCCACAGGCAGCTGAGTTTGCAGGAAACAACGGTCGCAAGTTCCAGCAGGTGGCAGTGGAGGGACAGTCTCTGTAGTAGCGGCTGTGGCTGACCTTAGCCAGTTCAGGAGACACTCTTTGTCTTAGTCAAAGTTCTGTTGCTGTGAAAAAACATCGTAGCCATGGCAACTCTTTTTTTTTTTAAATTAAGATTTATTTACTATGTATACAGTGTTCTGCCTGCATGTATGTCTGCAGAACAGAAGAAGACCTACAGATCTCATTATGGATGGTTGTGAGGCACTGTGTGGTTGCCGGGAATTGAACTCAAGACCTCTGGAAGAGCAGCTAGTGCTCTTAATCGCTAAGCCATCTCTCCAGCCCAACCATGACAACTCTTATAAAGGAAAATATTTAAAAAGGGCGTGCTTACAGCTCAGAAATTTAGTCTATTGTTATCATGGTGGAAGCATGATGGCACACAGGCAGACATGGTGCTGAAGAGGGCGCTGAGAGTTCTACATCCAGATTGGTACACAGCAGGAAGAGAGAAAGAGGGGGGCGGAGGGATAGGGGGAGAGAGAGAGAGAGAGAAAGAGAGAGAGAGAGAGAGAGACTGGGCTTGGTTTGAGCATTTGAGCATTTGAAACCTCAAACCCACCCACTTCCTCCAACAAGGCCACCTACTTCAATAAGGCCACACCTCCTAATAGTGTCTCTTCCTATGAGTCTATGGGGACCATTCTCATTCAAACTATCACTTTCCTAGAAGCTGTTGTCTATTTTCTTTTCCCATTGCTATTGCCCCTGTCAGGCCAAGACTATTGCATAAATCCGCACAGGTTAGGCACTGCACAACTCTGAGTGTTCCCATCTACACGATGTAATGAGGCTTCGCACCCAGGGATAAATCCTCTTTTCTTGTTCCCTTTGGTGCTTAAGATCAC
The DNA here is from genome assembly GCA_004026605.1 of Ondatra zibethicus. NCBI lineage: Eukaryota > Metazoa > Chordata > Mammalia > Rodentia > Cricetidae > Ondatra > Ondatra zibethicus. The sequence continues at coordinate 45,927 of PVIU01010336.1, read as the reverse complement.
ATATCATGTTCCACCACTTAAAAATCTTCAGGGTTTTCCCATAGTCTTAGGAAGGAACTCAGATTCTATGACTAAACTTAGGTGTGGTTCACCCCTGTCATCCTAGCATTTAAGAAGACAGAAGCCAAAAGATCATGAGTTCAAAGACAGCCTGGTCTACATCATGAGATCCTGTCTCAAAAACAAAAGAGGAGAAAATTTCCCAACTAAGTAGCATTCTATAGACACTGTGGATATAGAAAGAGAGGCATCAGTCAGCCTCCAGGGAGGGGCAGGAGCGTGGTGCCATTGCCTGCGACTGTAGGAGTAAGGGGCCACTCTGAGGAAGGCAGGACTGCTTTCAGCCTTCTGCACTAGAGCTCCCTGCAGTCCAAAGTCAAACCATGGATGCCAGAGAGACTGCTGGGAGAGCAGCATGGCCCACTGTGCTCCTCTTCAGCTGTCCAGGAGAGCCCCAGGCTGCTTCATCTGCAAGGGTTCTTGCTTATATACGTGGAGAAACTGAGGCCTGAAAAAAAGGCAGGGAGTTACCTAAGGCCCTAGCAGGCAAGTCAGAGCAAATCTAGGGTGGATTCCCAAACTGTAAGTGTTCTGGAAATTTCTCCACTTCTTCTCCAAACCTCAGCTCTTCTGGTCCTTTAGGGATGAACCAACCTCTTTCTTGGGCTGGAATGCTGATTCCTTACACACACACACACACACACACACACACACACACGCACACACACACACACACACACACCCTTGGTCATGGAATGTCATTGTCCCTGCCTGAAGCCAGTAGCTAGAGTCACTCTAGACCCCAGCCACCGGCTCCTCCCGCAGCCCTCATCTGCAATTGCTTTAGCCTCTCAGTGGAACGCTTTGCCAGCTGCCAACTCTCCTGCCAAAAAATGAAATCAAGGGAAGAAAGTACCTCCTCTGCTTCTGTGGCCAGGAGCCGGAGTTGCTGCCTGGGTCTGGCGCTGATTTCGCTGATCTCATTTGGTACCACAAAGGAATCAGCTAGCACATAACCCTATCAGCTTAACCCAGGCTGCCAGCCAGGGCCAGGGACACTGGCCAGGTCTGATGCAGGGCCAGCAGAATGGAGGATGGGCCAAGACAGGAAAGGCTGTGAGGACCTAAGAGGCAGATTTCCACCCTACACAGGATCCCAGTTTTGATGAAGGAGGCGGGTCAGGTTCCCAGGAAGCAAATAGAGAGCAAAAGAACATGTTATAGACCAGGTCTAAGACAGGAGGCAGCTAAGTCTCAGGGATATACCCCTTCCATGTCTTTTTCTGGGACATCGATCCAGTGTGTCAAGGTATCATGGGTAAATACTTGATGAGCAGCTCCAGATCTTAGGAGTGTGCTGTACCCAGTGCTTTTAGGATACATGATCCTGGAGACAGCCATGGGAAAGGGTTCCTTTGTCACAGTTGAGGAAGAAAACACAGCAAAGACACTCAGACTTTGAGAGGGCAACAGGCTATTCTCTGAGGAAGGATTTCTGAGCAAAGATGCAAGGATGAGGGGAAAGGTTGCAAGCCAAGAGCAACTGGAATTGGAGAACTGTGGGTGCAAGGATCCTGAGGCAGAAAGAAGGATAACAAATAGTTATCAATAGAAGCAATAGAGAGGGACCTGCTGGAGAATTGCAATAGAGGGCTTGGAAACCAGGACCCAAGGTGTTTCCAAGGGGGGAGACACCCCTTTCTTGTCACAAGTGCCGAGACTACTGTCACATGATGGAAGTCATAGCTTCGAGGAACAGAGGCAGGATACTTCTCACTCCCTGGCTTTCACTACTTGCTCCATTTCAGCCATAACAAAAACAGAATATATGGAGTAGGACTGTAGCTAATTGGATAGAGTGCTCCACTAGCATGCTTGAAGCCCTGGGTTCGATTCCCATCATTGTATAACTGGGTATGGTGGCACACACCTCTAATCCCAGCACTCACGCGAGGTGGAAACAAGGAGGATCAGAAGTTCAAGGTCATCCTCAGCTACATAACAAGTTCAAGGCTAGACTGGGCTAGGTGACACCCTGTCTTAAAAATAATCAAATAGGGGCTGTAGAAATGGCTCAGTGGTTAAGAGCACTTGCTGCTCTTGTAAAGGATCTAAGTTCAGTCCCTAGCATCCACATGGTGGCTCACAACTATCTGTAATATCCACTTAGCTACATTCCCACTCCATATCTTCGGTTTTTGTTATGGATGAAATGGAGCAGGTAGTGGGAGCCAGGGAGTTTAGGAAGAGCTGTGGAGCTGCTAGAGAAGCGTCCTGCCTCTGTTCCCCAAGCTGTGACCACCATCATGTGACAGTCCCTGCACCGTGACAAGGAAGGACAGTCCTCCCCCTTGGATTTAGGGGGTCTGTCACCCCCTTCTGACTTCCAAAGGCACCAGGCACATATGGTGCACAGACATACATGCAGGCAAAACATACACACACACACACACACACAAACCTTGCCAGGCAGTGGTGGTGTATGCCTTTAATCCCAGCATTCAGGAGGCAGAGGTAGATGGATCTCTGTGAGTTTGAGGTCAGCCTTGTCTACAAAGCAAGTGCCAGGACAGCCAAAGTTACACAGAAATCCTGTCTCGAAAACCAAATAAAGAAAAAATAAAAAAAAATCTTAATAAGTTTTCTTTAAACCACTCTATTCAGAACTCTCAGTTTCTGTCTGACCCTACAGGTTACCCTCCTTTGACCTCACCTTTCCTCAAGCATAGACCCTTCTCGAAAGCACCCTCTGTGATACAAGAATATCGTGTCTCTGTGGATCCTCTTTGGGATGGCCTGACTGGCTCTGATCAGCAAACTGATCCTGTTCCAGTTCGAGACACCCGGGAACATGGGCACCAGCTCACACTGCTCCAAGGAAACTTCAAGGCCCCGAAGCTGGAGGTTAGGACAAGAAGGGGAACATAAAATCTAAAGCCCATAGTCAGGCAGCTGGAGTCACACAGCACCTGGGACCATCTGCTCAGGTTACGAACGGTGACAAGGACAACTGGTTGTATTCCACAATTGCTGAGTCTTCCTTCGTGGACCTCTGATTTTTTTTATTTTTATTTTATTATTATTATTATTATTTTTGGTTTCTCGAGACAGGGTTTCTCTGTGGCTTTGGAGCCTGTCCTGGAAGTAGCTCTTGTAGTCCAGGCTGGCCTCGAACTCACAGAAATCCACCTGCCTCTGCCTCCCGAGTGCTGGGATTAAAGGTGTGCGCCACCACCGCCCGCCGTGGACCTCTGATTTTAAGCAACATTCCCATCCTTCTTTCCAGCCAGGTTCATTGAGATGATTCAAGTCTCTCCATAGTTACATCCACTGTAACTTATGGGATGTGACTTTGGAAGTGAGGAATGTCCCTCTTCCTCTACTTTCTTCTTGCCTTCTGCAAGAACTCCAGCAGTCACACTGCCCTGTGCAGTAGAGACCATGATGACTAAAGCTGGTCGCCCAGTGACAGAGGAAGCTTCGACTCCTAGTCATAATGCCATCATCTTGAGAGATTGGAACTGAACACCATTCGATTTGACTCATATGAAAGTAATTAATGTCATATTTGAAATGATTATTTGGGCGTTTATGATACAATGAAACCTAGACTCAAAATTTTACATGTATATCCAGAAACAGACAACAACTGAGGCTATAACTTACACAGAGAGGCAACGCCTGCCCCCAGGAGAGCTTGCTCAGGATTGGTGGAGGGCGGTCAGAGGGAATGGGAGATTCCTGGACTCCTCCATCCTTAGACCCTATTGAGAAATTCAGAGCTTTCTGATGATTCCCAGGGCTCAGCCAGCCAGCAGGTGTAGCTAGAGCCCAGCCAGCTACTCGATCCTTCCTTGCTCTTTAGCTCCTGCAAGCCGCAGAAAAGCATGGCAGGACCAGAGACCTGATCCTGCCTTTCCTCAGTCTTCTGCTTTGAAAGGGCTGAGTTTACAGAGTGCATTTGTTTGCAGTGTGTCCTTCCAACATCTGCAGTTTTCCTGCCTCTCCTCTGGGACTGTGACCACAGCAACACAGAGCTCACACAGTTGCCTAGCCGTGGTTACAATTCAATCATGCACACCCAGGATCCCCAGGCTCAAGGGTTTCCATGAGCCAGTATGGTTTTTGGCCCTAGTCTCTAGCCACTCATGGCTCTGTTCCCTCCATCCCTCCAATAGGAGTTCTGCCCTCTATATACTAACCCCTCAGACTTAGGGCCTCCTGGAACTGTGTCAGTGTTAGACTTTTAGGCCAAGAATGCCTGAATGGCTGTTACACCATCCTATTTGTGCCATCTGATTTGCTCCTAGGTGGGCCAAGGCCAGGCAGGTCCAGAACCAGACCAGAATAAAGGCTAGGGCTTAGGCCCTCTTCCAGAGATCTTAGGTCTGGACAAAGGAAGCAAGGATGGGACAGAGGTATACTCTCTACAAAGAGGACCTGGCAATTCAATGTTCACAGGGAGAGAGGGCCAGTCTCTAGCTGGCCTCTGCTCCTTTATTTCCCCTGCCAGGCCCTCTTGGATGAGGATTACTCTCCCCAGCAACACCTTTCCCCCCACCCCCCTAGGACCCACATGCTCAGAAGCACTTGTTTCCAGCAGGAGACAACCTAGAAAGGGTGTCCAAGGGAAGGCTGCTGATTGGCCAGATCCTTGCACTTGTGCACCAATGGGAAGAATTGTTGGAGTTCTGCCCTTCAAATCTGCCCAGATAGCAGCCAGCAAGGTAGGCCACACATTTGGATTCCCAGCACTGAGGAAAACGGAAGCAGAAGGATCAGCAGCTCAGCTACACTGTGAGTTTGAGGTTAGCCTGTCTCAAACACAAATAGGAGAAAAAGAAATCACCACTGGGAAGGGTGCACAGAGAGAGGCAGTAAAGTTGGGAGGGGCCAAGCACAGAGTCCAGGTTCAACTTGTTCTCTGCAGAAAGACCAGCATCTGCCTTCCTGGCAGTCTAAGATGTGGCCACCCACTGCCCACAGGCAGGAAGGACGCTCCAAAGCGTCAGGGCCCATGTCTGCAGCCCACCTTTCTGGTGGGAGCCCTGGTTCTGCCCTGTCAGGCTCTGTTACCCCAGGCAAGCTCAGGGGCAAGCATCAGTTTCCCTCTGCTCCCAGGACTAATGACTAAGGTTTGCTTAGAACTGTAAGCAGTATGTCAACCCCTGCAAACACGCATGCTTTCCCAGCCAGGTTAATGAACCAGGGCAGGAGGAACCACTGCTCTGTAGGTCCTGGCTGTCATGGCACCTCTGCTGACCACTTCTGCGGTAACCAGTGCTGATCTGGGCTCTGCCCCTTGGGGCCTCCCCGCTGACACCATCACATGCTAGCCAGGATGAGAGGCTCTGGACACACATGACTCATGGGGGAGCGTCCATGCAGAGGTCAAGAAATGTAGGCCAAGGGTGCAGATGTGGCCTAGGGACCAGTCACAGCTGCTTTCTGCAGCCAGACCGTGCTCTTCTGTCCCTCCAACACTTGCTGTCCTGATTGCACGGTTTCCACCACGGCCCAAGCACAAGAATGCTCCCTTTAAGACATCTTTATCATTATTCACATCTTGTTTTGCTAAGGTTTGGTTTTGAGCTTTTGAGTTCAGGTCTCATCGGGTCAAGGCTGGCCTTGAACAAACTATATAATAAAGGATGATCCTGAACTCCTAATTTTCATGCCTCTACCTCCTATGTGCACCGGTATTCAAGGTCAGGAGCACTGGCTTGGTCTTCTGTAGGGACAAGAGTTCCTAAAGCCAAGAAGAACATGTTGGTGGGCATAGTGGCACATGACTTCAATCTCAGCGTTCGGGAGGTTGAGGCAGGCTGATCTCAGTGAATATGAGGCCAGCCTGGTTTACAGAGTGAGTTCTGGGCCAGCCAGAAATATATAGTGAGACATAGTCTTTTTTTTTTTTTTTTTTTTTTTTTTTTAAAGTCAGCAAATGGTTCAGTGAGTGAAAAAACTTGCCAGGCCTGATGACTTGAGCTCAGTCCCCAGGAGCCACACAGTGGAAGGAAGGAGCTAACACGTGTGAGTTGTTCTCTGGCTTCCACATGCATGCCATACCATGTAAGCACTACTCCCAAACACAAATAATAAATACATGAATTCTAGCCAAGCCAGACATGGCAGTGTAACACAAATCCATTGATAATTAGCATGACGTTTTAACTGTGTTCTGTGTTTTGGGCTCTGGAGCTCATCTCTCAAAAATTGTACCATATCATATAAAGTATTTACTTATATTTTATTTTTATGTCTATATTTTTGTGTCATTAATGCCATAGAAACATTTTTAGATAATTGATTAACAAACCTTGCATTTTGAATAGACCGAGACAAAGCCACTGAAGCAGCCGCAGTAGTAGTGAGCATAACAAGAGCAGAAATTCCTGCTACAACTAACCCAACAGCACGTTTCTGTCTACCTAAAGCTTTTTTGATTTTTTAAATTACTTGTAACCCTTTGTCATCAAACCATCGATCATTTACATGCACAGACAACATTACAAAAGAGGGTTGTTTCAACACTAATACATGGGAATGATCTTCCACTTGAAAAATATAATTACTCAAAATACAATCAGGGCATGATACATTAAACACAATATCATTCATGGAGATTTTTATCTCTCCCACCAAAAGAACATAAGGCATTTTGACACAAGCCAAAACAGTTTCTTTCAGGGGGCAAACAGGTTTTGAAGAACTGGATTGTCCTGCCACATTTTTTCATGGCAGCAGCAAGTTTTAAAATATATAAGTCTGTGGAAATTTTGAACAGAATACCAAATTTTAGCTGAAAGTCTTTGGTTCTAAGATTATGTTGTAGACGAAGGATAAGAGTCACTATAATCTTCTTGAATTTTAGACCAGACAAGAATGTACTGTGATGTTCCTGTGATGTTGTACTTTAATAGAATAATGCCAGTGCATCGTCTCCACAACAAAGTTCCATTAGACTCTCATAGTTTTTTTTGTGCATGGAGGAAATATTTGAGGGGGTGAAGTATTATCTATGCAATTACCTGGAGGAAGCAATAACTCCGCAAAATAAGTACATTGTTTATTATTTCCCATAATTAACTTTGGAAACACTCCAAGGCATCCCTCTAAAACAATATTTTTTGCAAAACATACAGGAAATTCTTTACCATATCTAATATAAGAATATTTTTGAGCAATTGGGAACTCTCGTGTGGCAGGTTGATCTAGAAGAGTGTATCGTTGACTGTGACCACAGTCTCCAGCATCTTTTTGCTTCATACACTGCACCACTTGAGCTTCATTTTATTCTGTGAAAAAGCACAAACATGCCCTCTCCCTGCACCAAAACAGTGCTGGGATCCTTTCATAAACCAGTAAGTGGATCTTTCCATTAGACCTGAGTAAATTACGTGGTGGTGCTTTTATGCCCAAATCTGTTTATGGCAGATTGCTCACTGTCATCCCATTTAAAAATTTAAAATTTTAAAATAAAACACATATATGGTGACAATGGGTATAACCATACCTTCCCTTTTTTATTATATTTTTAATTGAGTCTTAAGACTCCCATGTGTCCTTTTAAATGTTTTTGAGTTTATTTTAGAGACTGATATTAGGATTTTAGCATCATTTGTTTAATGGTACCTAGACAGAAATTATTATTTATTTAAGGCATTAATGACCAAAATCCCTGTGATGACTGACAGAGAAATTTTCTTTTGACCTAACATTCCAGCAGGGAAACAGGGACGACATATTCACTTCTGTAATTATTTACTGCTGACCTTAGGACATTGTTCTCAGGACCCTGCAAGGCTAGAATGTTAGTCAAAGGCAATGAGGGAACTTAGCAGGATCTGGATCATTGACAAGCTGAAAAGACAGCAATCACATTGGCTGGATGGGTCCACATCAGGTTTCAACAAGTTCAGGACTCATAGTCATTTGGAGCAGGTTGTTATCAGCAATTGATGCTTGGCTGTATTTGTCAGCCAAGTGGGAACCTGGTGAAACAGATACAAACTGGGAACAGAAGTTAAATTTATGGACTCATTTGAAAATTGTAAACTCATAGTCTCAATAGTTAAGGAAGGGGAAGAGTTTTAAGACCAGGAAAGAGAAAAAATACCATAATCATTTTGACTTGTGAGAAGTGAATCCAAGGTATATAATTTTTAAAATTTTTTTGAAGTTTGTATGAATTTTAATTTTTTACGTGTTTATATTATGCATTTATTTGCTTTTTTAAGTTTTTCCATTCAAAAATTTACACTTCCTCCCCTCCTCCCGTTCCCCTCCCGCTCCCTCCCTTCCTCTCCTCCCTCCCCCTCCATCCTTAAGAGAGGGCAGGGTACCCTGCCCTGTGGGAAGTCCAAGGCCCTCTCCACTCCATCCTGGCCTAGGAAGGTGTGCATCCAAATACACTAGGGTCCCAAAAAGCCAAGACATGCAGTAGAAACAGGCAAGCTGGGATGGGATAAGTAGAGGAAACCAGTAGCAGGGGAGAAGCCCTGCTGAATGGCCAGAAAGTTTAGGGGTGGCTGTACTCCGTCCCGGGGCATCCGGCCAGCCGGGCTGGCACACACTTACCCCTCCAGATGGATCTCCTGGTACAGGAGCAGGGCCACTTGCTGGCCAGGGACCTCACAGACAAAAGGGCGTCTTGCTAGGTGCAGGCTCCATGGAACAAAGAAACCCCTGCAGCAGTTGCACTCATCACTTTGTTCCCAGACCCTCAGCCCTGAATCAGGCTGAGTTGGCGGATCCTATGACCCCACAGATGGAAAGGGGTGAATTTTTATTTTATAAAAGGATATAAAGCCAGGCGGTGGTGGCGCACGCCTTTAATCCCAGCACTCGGAAGGCAGAAACAGGCGGATCTCTGTGAGTTCGAGGCCAGCCTGGGCTACAAGAGCTTGTTCCAGGACAGGCTCCAAAGCTACAGAGAGACCCTGTCTTGAAAAACCAAAAAAAAAAAAAAAAAAAGATATAAAACTTTTAGATATAATAGCATTATTAGTCTGTATTGAAATCCATATTGTAGAAAAAGGAGGTAACAGGAATCTGTAAAACAGCAGGAGTAGCCTCACATCCTGAGTCCTAACAAAAACTATAGATTTGGGTTAAATAGCACATAAGCCTATATTCAGAAGACAATTAAAAGAAATTAAAATCTTGATCTTGAGACCCAAACAGTAAGCAATGATTTCTCTATTAGCTTGCCAGTACTCTATTAATGCTAAACTCCAAACTTTAGAAATTTCAGTATAATAATATTATAAAAGGGGAAAGAAATCTTGTAATAATTTTTATATACATTTTAAGCCATTATTTTTTATAAATTTATTTATTTTTTTAGAATATTTTCTCAGATCCATATAATCCAAGCTTTTATGCCTTTAGATCCTCATAACTTGGATTGATGTCCTTAGGTCTTTATATATTTTTTAGACCCTCAGAATTTATATAGACTCATAATATAAGCATTTTGTCCTAATTATAACCATTATAGGAGCAGTTGGACTGAAGCTTTTATTTACAGACCATAGACACAATGTTGACAGATTTTGGTTGTGAGCCTAGCCTTTAACAGCTGAGCCATCTCTCCAGCCCTATGCTAACAGTTTTTAATAAACATGTTTAGACTTTTCTATGACAGTCTGAATAGCTAAGAGCTTTAGCCTTGTCATTTTGTAGGAGGCCAATCATATAAAACCCTGTAACTCAGAGGGTTGTAATATGATAATTAATTATTAACTTGTACTTAAGACCTTAGTCCTCCTTTTACCTTTAGAAAAAACATGATTTTAATGTTAACATAACTATTTTGAGGTGAAGAATTTCCAGCCTTATTAATATAGAAAATAATCTGAATTAGCATAACATGCTTAAATATTTAACATTTTTTATAGTTTTTTTTAAACTCAGTAGTATTAAGACAAATAAAGAATTTATAGACAAATTCCTTTTCCTATATCATTTTAGTCTCTTGTTTGTTCCCTTGTCTTTTAGACAATATGTAAATCTCCATCAATGTCTCTTCTCGTGATTTTTTTTAGTAGTCCAGAACATTGCATAGAACATTTTAAACAAGAGTCAAAATATATAATATACATATGCATGTATGTATCACAATAAGAATAACTTAAATTTGCATTAAAAAATAAAAACCTGGATCAATGTGAAACTTTTGAAATTAGCATCAGTTTTTTTATTTTAATTAATAATAATTTGTATCAATTTTTAAAAAGATGATAAGTATTTGTAACCCATTGGATCTAAATGATTAAAACCCATATTTTTTTCTGTGAAAACAAAAGCATAATTTTCCCCAAACATAATGTATCTATAATTTTCACTTTAAAATTAATGCTTTTAAAGTACATAGGTTGGTATAATTTAATATTTTTTTAAGCAGCATCAGGACAGAGAAGGGTTAAGATGAGAAACTGCTGGCCAGCAGAAGAGACCTTGAGTGCTGTCACAGTGAAGAACTTGGCTTAGGAAAGAAAAGAGGGAGAACAGCGCTGGTGGGCACAGAGTGTCTTGGCTGTTAGTATTTCTGAAAAAAAATGTTAACTTTTCCAGTTACAATTAAAGATTCTCTGTTTTACATCCGCGCACTTTTTCAACTGCAAGCACTCAATTCTCTGCCGCCCCGTTCACAGTCTCCCTGTAGTAGCTCCGCCCACATGAGCATGCGCACGCATCCCCTGCCCTCTGCAGGAGCGGCTGGCTGGCTGTGGGCCAGAGAACACCGAAGGGAGATGGCCCTTGCCATGTCTCTCCTTAGAGAAGTTTTTCTTTAGGGACCCAAAGTCTTGGAACAAATCCAATAAGAATGTACAGGAGGTTAGAGGCAGAGACTGCCTGCCTCATCTCCTCCAGGATAACAAAGAAGGTCAATAGACCAGACGGACAGTAAAGACAGACAGACAGGTAAGGTACCACTTAAACTTTTCAGAGACATGAACAGCAACATAGTAACAGTCAAAACACAGACTAAGACAAAGCGTGCTCATTCATTCACACACCTTTTAAAATCTCTAGACTCACACTCCCTTCTGCAGGGAACCAGGGGCACACATCCTGTACACATTTCAAAAACTGAAGCAATTTCCGTTGTCCTTCCTTAGTACCCCTAACCTTTAAAATATCTATAAGTAAATGTACAAATTCTGAAAATTTACACAGTCATTGATGCCCTATGTTGGCACCTCTAACTTTTGAAATATCTTTAAATAAATGAACAAACAGCTGCTTAGTATTTTCTTGGCCTACAATTCCTTTTTACACTTATACTTAAATTACTTTTTATTTTACACTTATACTTGAGTTACTTCTTACTTATTTTTCATGCTGCGCAGCTAACCTGTTTTTTGTATTTACACCATGTGACTCCTTAGTTTTTTGTATTTACACTGTTTTTGTATTTCTATCACATGACTGTTGAGTTTTTCGTATTTACACCATGTAACTGCTGATACTCCTGGAATATACTTACTACACTTCTGAGCGCCCTTGCAATCTGCGGTGTCCCACAAAAACACTCCTCCCCCGGAGGCCCCACATTGGGCACCACCTGTAGGAGCCCACTCCTACAAAGTCAGCTAGGGTTCCTGGATAGGAGATCCTCGAGGCCAAAGAAAAGTCAGATGAAGGAAACAGAAGACAGGATAGAATCGTGAGGTCTGTCTGGTCATACTAAAGCAGCCAAACAGCCCAGAGTTTATTTCAGAACTTGCTGATATACAAAAGCAGAACAAAGCACAGCACAGACGGTCAGTCAGTGTCTAACCACAAGACCATTCCTGGCCTTGACTGAGCAGCCTCCTCTCAAACGTGTGCTTGCTGCTCCTTTTATCTTGATGTTTTTGGGGTGTGTCATCAGCGGTATACTTTTTACTAGATAGTTTTTTTTTCTCATGGGTTAAATCAGAAGTCTCTCATAGTACTCACAGTTATAGGAAAAAGCAGGCAAGCTTGTACTTAAATGACTTCCTTAAGTCAGAACTGACTCCAGATGGAAACTGAGTCACACGTGGGCTCCCACAGAGAAAACCAGCAAATATAAAATAGTCCTTCCTGGTAGACAGGGTCTTCCTACAGGGTCAAACACCTCCTCCCCACCTATGAAAGAGGAGGTGGCTCTGGGATCTTTACCTTCATATCTGTCCCCTTACCCCAGGGAGGGTTCCCCACCCCAACTAATTAATAATCTCTTTCTCTCTCTCTCAAAGGAAGAAGACTTTACTAGGCTAATTCACTAGGCCTTAGTTCCCTTGCCACCCCCAGTCCCTTTCTCAGGGTCTTTAGCTTGGAGAATAGTATCCAACAATGCTAGAAGCCAGCCACAGAAGTACTGGACCCAGAAGCTTGTGAACTCCTAAGTCTGAGCCAACTCTAAGCTGAGACTCCCATCCCCAAGGCTCCCCGGCCCTTATCTCACCAGATCCCCACCCTGGGCTCCAGGCCAGGAGCTTGTTGTCCTGAAGTAGGCCTGCTGACCTCCACCCTCCTCAGGCCACCCACAGGGATGTTTCTCACCCACCCATACTGCTCCAGCCTCCCTCTCAGTCCCAGTACTAGGCTGGCGCCTGTCTCTAGCCTTCCTTCACCTTTGGCTGACCAAATTCCTGTCTGAGTAAAATCACCCTTGGGGCTACAAAAGACATCCTGCAGTCCAATCCCAACACCATCACCTGAGGCTTGCTGTTGATATTCAAACAGAGCAGGGACCTGCCTCTTTCCCACACCACAAACTGAGCATGAAGACAAAACCATCCTGACCCGTTCCCCATAGTGCCCTCTGACCCCTCTGTACAGGAGTCCTTCCTTTGCTAGGTGTATCTGCTTTATAACTGCCACCAACCTTAGTCACTTGATTGCTGGCATGGTTATTAAATAGGCTGTGGCAGATACCATGAAGCTCATGGCCAGGGCTCTATCTGCAATCTTGAGTAACCCCTGGGGTCTGGGAATCTATGCCCCTGCAGACAAGAGGAGACTCCATGCATCCATTCTTCCCCTCCCTGAAGACTCTGGTTTGAGCAGGGCCTGCTTACCTGACTTAACATAGTGTCTGTCCATCTGGGTGGTCCTTCTCTTAGTGTGGTGTCTCGGCAGGGAGCTGGGAACTGGGTCTTCCTTCATCCCTCTGGCCCCAGCCTTAGACTGCCCACTATTGCTATTGCTGGAAGCCACACTGTCTTTAGAGCTAACTCCTCAACACTGGGCATTGTCTATGGGTTGCATCCTCTGAATGCACCCTTGGGGAAGGGCCAGTTGTTCCTGCAGCAGCAGGAACAGAGCCTTAAGCAGGAACTAACTCTCCAGCCCTGGAAAGGACAATGTCAAGATAATAGAAACCCTGTCATACAACCAGGCACCCATAAGACAAATTATCTGTGCCTGCATCTGTCCTGTTGAGGACAATGACAAAGGAGCAGGAAAAGATTTCCTGTAATGCTTGGTCTTATGACACCTTACTGTCATGGAAAGGCCTAGCAGTTCATAGTATCAAACTCCTGCTTCCTAGCAGGAAGCCACTCATGTCAAAGGCCCTCAGAGCAGGAGAAAATTTGTTAAGTTGTGTTTCCTAATCCTACCCAGGTTCTCTTCAAGTATTGTATCATTCCAATCTGTGTGCCCTTAGGCCAGTCACCTATCCTTGGTGTGACCAGCTCACCCCAACTTTCCTGGAGTCATTCTGGCAAAGCACCACACCCAAGACTTCTTGTAGTCCTAGGAACGGTGGGGTGAATGTCCTGGCCTTTCCCCACTCAGTTGCCACATGCAAGGAGCAGGTCTGCCCACAGGTCCTTATAGGGAGCAAGTGTTTCGTTCCAAGGTGGCATTGAAGGGTACAGTGAAGCACCCAGCTCGTGAGAGTTCTAGGCCTGGCACCTAGAATCTTCTCTAACATCCATCACCACTGCTTGCATTTCCCAGAAGCATAGCTGGGAACAGGATCTGGTCACAGTTTATCTGGGAACCAACTCCAAGTGCAGAATTAAAGAGGCGCAGAAAGTGAGATGCAGAGCAGCAGCAGGCGGGTGGCCACTGTTGGCAGCCAGGTCAGCTACAGAGATCTTTGTAAGGCTGGGGAAAGCAAGCCTCCTGAGGCAACATCTGGTGGGGGGTCCTGCTCAGGGAGCGCAGGGGCACTAAGTCCCAGCTCTGTTGCCTGGGGGCCTGCAGAGCACATGGGAATGTTGGGTCCATGGTGGGCACTGCCAGTGTCAGTCACGATCTCCCCGATCATTCAGGCGAGGTGAAAGTGGCCTGAGAGCAGACGGAATGCCTGCCTAGGTGTGTATGTGTGTGCGTGTGCGTGCGCTGCAGGGCAAGGGAGGAGAGGGGCGTGTTGGGTAAACCACTTAGAAGTGGAGCACTTGGGAAGTTGAGATACAGATGTAGGAACAATCAAGATTGGAGAGGCTTAAACAAGAAAAGGAAGTGAGGGAAGAGAAAGGAATGAATGGAAGGATCTGAAAGTGGGGAAGGAAGAAATGAAAAGGAATAAAGAGGGAAGGGAAGAAAGGATCCTGAGGAGGAGAAAAGCTAACAAGAGGAAGTTCATCACAAGCCAAGGATGGTGGCAATGCTTGTCATCCAGTGCTGGAAATCTGGAGATATCAGGATCAGGAGTTTAAGGTCATCCTTGGCTACACAGTGAGTTGGAGGCCAGCCTGGGCTACATGAGACCCTCTTTCAAAAACTGAAAGATGAAAGGAAGGAAGGGAGAGAAGAGGGAGGGAGGGAGGGAGGGAAGGAGGGCTGGGGTTTGACCTAGAGGTTGAAAGTTTGCCTAGTAAGCACAAGGCCCTGGCTTCCAACCCCAGCATGGCAAAAACTAAAAGAAAAACAAAAAAACAAAGAATCTCCATCCTCCATCTAGAGCTGAAGGAGAGCCGGGGCTTCTTCTGTCCTAGAGGTTGCAAAGATCCAGAGAATGCTGGGTCCCACCCAGAGCAGAGGTCAGGGAGGCCTCTCAGGGTAGAGGTCATAGACCAGGAGCCAGAGTGTTGAAGGAAGAAGGCCTTGGGGTGATGAGACAGTCCTAGGCCAGGTGCGGCCAGCTAGCCTGGAGAGAAGAGGACACCGGTTATATCAAGCTGCACAAATATTGTTGCTTTGACTGCTCAAAAATAACAGGATTGTGTTATTTTTCCAGGGAACCACAAGCGTGATGTGTGAGCTCATTTCACAGCAGGGTCCATGTAAGAACGGTAGCTTTGACTTGGCCTTTCCTTCTCCAGGCCTGACCCATGTACTCTTGAACACATACATGCATGCACATATGCATACACACATGCATGGAACCCAGCAGTTTGCAACTGACTGGCTCTCAGGTGGTAGGCAAGTTGTTTAAGCTTTCATTGTCACAGATACCCCACCTCTCACATGAAGCAGCACTGAGAAGAAGAGAAGTAGGAGTGGCCAGTAGGCTGGGGACACCTTTCAGTTGGCAAAGCGGTTGATGACCTTTACACAAGGTCTTGGATTGTTTCCCAGCCTGGTTTAAATGAGATTGGTGGTGCACACTTGAAATACCTGTCTCAGGTTGAGGTAGGAAGATAAGGACTTCAAGATTAGCTTCAGCTACGGTGAGTTAGAGGGTAGCCTGGGTGAGGTGAGATACTGTCTCAAATAAAAAGAGAAACAGGAAGAGCTGACCAACTACGAATTTCATCACTGTGTTCATTTTAATAGTCTTATTGGATTAAGAAATACCTAGTGGACTGAAGAGATGACTCAGTGGTTAAGGGGACCCAAGTTCTGTTCCTAGCACTCATGTGAAACAGTTCACAACTGCCTGTAACTGCAGCTTCAGGGGGACCTGGCACCCTATTCTGGATTCTAAAGGCTCGACACTCATATGTACACATACCCATACAGACACAAATCTATTCATAATTAAGAATAAAAAAGTAAATTATTTAAAAAAGAAATAATTTGGGGGTGAATCAAGCACATTCCTGGGGGTGATTGTGGGAATTCCCAGAAACATTTAGATTCTGAGGCCTCCAGCCTTGGTGAAAGGCTCATCCCTTGATGAAGTCACATGGTGTTACTGGCGGGTAGTGACTGGCAGGGGGCAGGGCCTATTGGAGAAAGTAGGTCACTGGGGGCGTATTCTTATGATGTATCTTGTCTAGGTCCCTTCCTGTGTTCCTCCTCCGCTTCCTGTCTGCTAAGGCATGAATAGCCTCCCCATCACTTTCGTACTGCCGTGATGTTCTTCCCATGAGCCTGGGACTGGGGGACCCAAGTCTCATCCCACTGAAATCCCGAGTGTCACAGGAACAGCTCACATGCTGTGTGAGAAGGGAAAAGAACCAGTGTTCACCAGTTTAGTCAGAGATGTGTGAACAACCTCCGAAAAATGGCCTTAAAGGAAGAGTCACCCCCACTTTTTGGACTTTTGGTCTTCCAGCCTTGTTAGAATATGGATGTGATGGTATTTCAACAACCATTTTGGATCAGGAGGCAAAAGTTCTACATTAAGAAAGTAGATCAAGCCGGGCGGTGGTGGCGCACACCTTTAATCCCAGCACTCGGGAGGCAGAGGCAGGCGGATCTCTGCGGGTTCAAGACCAGCCTGGTCTACAGGAGCTAGTTCCAGGACAGCTAGGGCTGTTACACAGAGAAACCCTATCTCGAAAAATAAACAAACAAGCAAACAACCAACCAAACAAACAACGTTTTCATGCTCACGGGGCAGGCTTAACCCTGGGAAGTGCCAGGCCAATAGCACCTTGGAAAAGGGGAAGTCAAGAATGTCTTGAGAAAGCCTGGAGAATTTGGAATCAATCAATCAGTCAATCAATCTCTGTCTTTCTCTCACTTTTTGTTTTGTTTTCTGGGACAAAATCTCACTATGTATGTAGCCCCGTGGCTGGCCTGAAGGATGGCCTTATCTCTCAGAGATTCTCCAGCTTCTGCCTTTTGAGTGCTGGGATTAATACAAGCTGAGTTCCACAGTACTCCACCCTCTCCTTGGCCATAGCCATGAGAACATACATTTTAGGCTAAACTCTTTTTCTCTGCTTTTCTCCTTTCCCTCCCTCCCTCCCCCTCCCCCTCCCTCCTTCCCTCCCTCCCTTCCTTCCTGTTTTTCCTCCTTTCTTCCAGGAGAACATGTCTTCTTTGTGGGACCTAGGGACATAGCTGGAGAAATCTAACTATTTACACATGGGACAGCAAGGCAGACATTGTGCTGAGTTTGGGGAGGCTGAACAGTTTGCCTGAATCCCTGGAGATGCTTAGCGAGCTAGTGACTCATGGCCTGAGGTACAGGTGGAGTGGGGGTTGGAGGTTCCAGCCCTCTGGCCCATTACTCACTTAGCCTTGAGAACTGGGAAAACCCCCAAGAATCTTGACAGTTACAGACAAAAGGTCTCCAGGAACAGGCAGTGGGGCTTCTGTGTGTGGCTGAGGAGGTGGAAACTCCAGTTCTGGAGCCGCATTTCTCCTCTGAGTTCCCCCATCCACCCAGTTAGGATCATTCCCTCTGTCTCCTCCCATGGCTCGTGATGGCTGCTGGAGCTCCAGCCGTTTGTCTGCACCAATCAGAGAAGAAAAGAGTGTGCACCGCATTCTGCGGTTCCTTCTAGACTTCTTAGATTGTAATGGGAGAACAAAATCTCATCTCATTGCAAGGGGAACTGGGAAATGCGGTTTTCTAGCTACTTGACAAAGTAACCAGTTTTAAAAGACTGGCAAGTGGAGGCTTGGAAAATACTAGAAGTTTCTACTACAATATCCAGAAACAACAGACCCAGTGCAGTTCTGTGTCCTGGCACTGGCAACCACTGTGTGCATGGTTGCCCAGACAGCTCTATTTAATGGCCAAGAATGGTGTTGGTAGAAGCCTAACCTCTCTTGTGTGAATTCCTGGGTTTCATCCCCAACATCACGTAAACCAGGCATGGTGGTGCATATCTGCAATATTAGCACTCAGGAAGTGAAGGCAGGAGGATCAGAAGTTCAAAGTCATCCTCAGCTACGTAGTTAGAGAGTAGCATGGGCTACATCAGACCTTGTCTCAAAGTGGGGAGAGGGGATAGAGGTACCCAGATTGGTGCTATGATGTGAGTGGGTCCTGAACAAATGTTTCACAAAGAAGCCTAATATCAAGTCTCCGACTGGGGCTCTGCTCCTGTGGAAGTCCAGAGTGGGACCATACACAGATAGAAGGTAGATAAACCGGAGCTGGGGAGATTGCTCAGTGGGTGGACACTTGTCATGAAAGTGTAAAGAACTCACATAAAAAGCCTGTGTGGTGACAATTGTTTGCAACCACCATGCTGGGGAAAAGGAGACAGGAAGGTCCCCGGGGCTCCCTGGCCAGTCAGTGTGGCCTAATAGTAAGCGATCCCCCTCAAAACTCAAGGAGAATGCTGGAGCCATGGCTCAGTGTTTAGGAGCACTGGCATCTCTTGAAGACCTTAGGTTCGGTTCCCAACACCCCCATGACAGCTCCCAGCTATCTGTAACTCCAGTTCCAGGGGATCCAATACCCTCTTCTGGTCTATGCTGGCACTGCATACACAAGGTTCATATACATACATGCAGACACTCACAAGCATGAAAAATTTAAAGAAAATCTCTAAAAAGCACCTAGACAAGGGAGACAGCTCCTGAAGAATGGTACTTGAGGTTATCCACATGTACAAACATGCATGGGCACATGTGTATGCCCACACTGCATATTACTCAAGGTTCCCTAGAGGAACAGAACTTATAGAATGAATCCATATATACATGAAATCCCATATATATGGGATTTATTTGAATGGCTTACAGAATGTTGTCTAGCTAGTCCCACAATGGCTGTCTACCAATGAAAAGTCCAAGAATCCAGTGGTTGTTCAGTCCTTGAGGCTGGATGTCTCAAATGATACTCAGTATACACCAAAATGTATATAAGGCCAGTGAAGAAATGAACTTGCCATTGAGAGTGGGAACAAGCAGGCCAAGAGTGCAAGCACTCTTCTCGCGTGTCCTTTAAATGGGTGGACACCAGAAGGTGTGGCCCAGAGTAAAGGTGCATCTTCCCACCTCAGATCTGGATTAAAAGTAGCTCTTCCTATTTCAAATGATTTAATTAAGAAAAAATTCCTCACAGGTACACCTAGCCATTTGGGTTTTAGTTAATTTCAGATGTAATCAAGAACAGCCATTACATGCACTCATGTAAGAACCTACACACACACACACACACACACACACATGCATGCAAGCACATACATACACACAGAAAGTAGTTTAGTTGTTGCTTGGGATGATAGGAGGAGACGAAGGCTTAAGGATTTGGTGCTCTAGAGGTGATGAGAATATTCTAGAATGGACTATGGAGATGGTCACCCTTGTCTGTGAATAGACTAAAAGCCATTGGATTGTACCTTTACAAAGTGTTTATGTGGTACATGGATTATATCTCAGAACTGTCCTCAGAACCTTCTAGAAGACTGAATGAACAACCTGCCTTTGTCCTTTTCTCACAGCCCTGGCACATGGGTAGCCTCCTTAAATTTATGCTTGGCCTCTTCCTCTCTGCACTCACTGTGGCCTATTTATTACTGGTTCCCACTGACTGGCTTCTACTTATCACCTCATCCCAGTCCCACTGCCACCAACCCAACCCAAATACCTATGCAGCACAAATTCCCCTGGAACTAGAGTTACAGGTGGTTGTGCGCAATCACATAGCTTCTGTGCAGCAAAGCCACTGCCGTTGCTCCAGCCTCCCTTCTCATTTGTTTCACCCTCTGTCTTCAGTCTCCTGAACTGCAGAGGCAGAGAGGTTAATTTATGAGTTACCTCCCACTACACCTGTTCTTGCCCAAGAGTAAAAATCTCTCTCACTGATTTGTCCTGTTAGCAGTGCTACGAATTCTAACAGAGAAAAAGGACCCATCCCAGAGGTGAAAACTAGTAATGCCTTTAGTCTCTTTTGCTTCTAGCTCAGAAAAAGTAGTTTTCAAGCCAAGCAAGTTGTTTGCACAGGAGAAGGAAGGGATTTATTCATTATGATGCTTGATCTGATGCCAACTCCATGGGGTTTAGAGCCCAAATGCGGTGGTTTGCAAGAAAATGGCCCCAAAGGGAGTGTCTCTATTAGAAGGTGTGTCCCTTTGGACACAGTTGACTTCCTGTGGCCTGTAAAATGTAGGACTCTCAGTTGCTCCAGAACCACATCTGCCTGCAAGCTACAATGCTCCCCATCATGATGCTAATGGACTGAACCTCTGAAACTGTAAGCAAGCCACCCCAACTAAATGTTTTCTTCATAAGAGTTGCTTGGTCATGGTGTCTCTTCACAGCAATAAAAATCCAAACCAAGACACATGAAAACAAATCTGTGGGCATGTCTGCAAGGGAGCTACTAGATTGGGATAATTGAGATGGTGCCTCCCTACATGTGGCTGGGGACCCTGACTGAATACAAAGGAGAAAGTGGGTTGAGCACCAGCGTTCATCTTTCTCTGTCTCCTGACAATACACACAGTCACTTCCTGCTACCATGTCTTCTCTCCATGGTAGGCTGTGTTCCTTAGAACTATGAGCCAAGTAAATCCTTCCTTCCTTAAGTGGCTTCTGTCAGGATTTGTTACCACAATGAGACAAGTGTCTAATGCAATCATGTAACAAAGTACTACAAAATTTAGTGGAGCAAAATACCATTTTTCTCCCCAGGAATTTGAACCTCTCAGTGGGGTCATGTTTGTGTCTCCTGATGTTAGCAGGGTTGCTGGAAAACTCAACTTAGGATCATCTGAACACTCACTTCTTTGTTTTTTGATGGTGGCTGTCGACTGAGACCTTAGCACACGTCTGTGTGGCTTCCTCCTGTGCCTGGAGGCTCCTCACAACACGGCAGCTGTTCCTCAAAGGTGAGTAATGAGAAAAAGGCCAGGTCCATTGGCGTGAGAAAACAGCTATATCTAGATGAAGGTTCTAGAAAAGTGTATGGTGAAAAAAAGGTAACTGGCCATTTAAAATAAAATATCCTATTTACCTCTTCATTTTTAATGTGTCTCTCATGGCTGGGTGGCTTTATCCTCACGCTTCTCTAAAGGCCTGGGGGATTTTAGGTCACCAGGATAGGAGTTTTTCTGTTTCCTGTCTGATCATATCTGAGACAGTCAGAATCCCACAGTTACTCGGACAGAAGCCAAATACTCTGAGAGTCATGCTGACCTGAGAGATGGAGAAGCCCTAACAAGGAGGAAGGAGAAACCAGCATGATCAAGAATCAAAAAGAGAGAGGCAGAAGTACAGTACTGAGAAGGGATAGCATGTGCAGGCCACAGAAGATACTGACGTAGGACAGAGGAGAGGAGGGAGGGACAGGCATCAGCTGACTTCACATGGAGTCTGGCAAGTCTTGAAAGGGGTCAAAGCAAGATAAGAGAGTAAGATTTGCTCTATACAAAAATGACTGTGTTAAATGAAGCAGTTTTGAGAAGTGTTTGGGAGGCAAAAAGCATGGGTATCAGTGATGATGTGGGCAGCTACCTTGGTTCTCAGGGCACTTCCTGAAGTCACTACTAGGAGTCATCACCCCCACATACACACCCACGGCCTTATCCAGACCTCCTACACTTGTAAACAGTGTAATGATGCACATCTGTAATCTCAGCACTGGGAGGAAGAGACAGGCAGAGGCCAGCCTGGTCTACACAGTGAGTTCCAGGACAACCAGAGTTACAGCCACACCCTGTCTCAACAAACAAACAAACAAATAAAAAACCCCAAACAAACATTAAAGAATGAAAGGTCTCCTAAATTATGGCCTTACTGTGAATCTAAGGTTTGAGTAAATTTACTGGTGACAAAGCCAATCTGCCTTCAACAAAGGGGCTTCTCAGACAGCAAGTATGGGGCCAGAGACCCAATAGGCTAGGGAAGAAGTGAAGAAGAGAAAGTCATGAAGACAGGAAACACACCCAGCCCTTCACCACAGTCCTTCCATACTTGCCCTCCCAGAGAGTCTAACCCCTTCTGCCTTTGATTCCTTCAGGAGAAATAGCAAGGGAAGGCAGAAGAGGACCCGCGAGGACCACTCTAGAACCGGCTCAGGCTCTCCTGGGCCCCTCATCTGTGCATCTCAGCTGACACCACTGTGTCCAGGCAGCAAGAACACAGGATAAATAAGCCCTACTGAGGGTTGAAGTGGTGGTGCAGGACTGTAGTCCTGAGTGCTGACTCAGGAGCTAAAGGCAGATGGAATAGGACAAGCAGGGCTATATAAAGAGCTGAAGGCCAGTCTGGACTATATGAGATTTTAGTCTCAAGAAAAGAAAAGGAAAAACAAAAAACCAGAGAAAGATGACTCGCATTGAATAGCTATTTGACTCAAAGAATGTGAGGAGTATATTATTTTATACTAATATTATTTTGGGGCTGGGGATGTAACTCAGTGGGTAGAGGATTTGCATGAAGCCCTGAGTTCCATCCTTAGCACTGCATAAGCTGGTGTGGTGGTGAAGGGAGAAGGCCAAAGCATCTTGTCCTAAGTGCTGCTGTTTTACCTGCATGGGGTTTCCAAGCTCGAGGGGAGCTGGTGTAATGGATTAATTAAAAATACTGCTGGATCCCCAGCGGCTGTAGCGGCAGAAAATGCTGCAGGTTCCCAAGCAACAGCAGCAGGCCATGTGGCGGCAGGTAGTGGGCAAGCCACGAGACCACAGGTCTCTGAAGGTGGCTGGTCCTGGGCAGGGAGCCACAAGGCGGGCAAGAGACAGACAGGATAGGCACGCCATGCAGAGTGAGGTTGGATATTTATTTAGTGGTTTATGCGGAAAGGGAGAAGGGAGAAGAGCAGAGAGGCAGAGAGAGAGAGAGAGAGACAGAGACAGAGAGAGAGAAGGAAGAGATGGAAGCTGACTCTTTGAGAGGGAGACAGAAAAGGAAGGCTGGAAGTGGAGGGGGGGTAGGCATGTCTTGTCTCTTAAAGAGACAGGACAGACCATTACATCTGGTACTCTTCCAATAGCTGATCCACCTCCTCCTTAAACCATAGGAATAGCTGTCATGCATCTCTAGTTCTTTAGAAACATCATGGCTGTTCCTAAATGAATGTAATTGGTTGTACTAAAAGGCTTGCATTGTCTATTGGTTGACAATGATGAAACATTTAAGGAAGTCCCTGATCTCTAAATCCTAATTGGTGAAAATTGTAGCTGTAACTTGGCAACAAATGTTTTTGAATTTTGTGCTTATAAACCCCACTTCTGCCCCTGCTCGGAGCTGTCAGGAGAACACGGCTCCTGAGTCCTTGCCCTGCAGCCCTGACCCATCAGTGACCCTTATGTGGTGAATTGTTGAAATCTTTGGAATTCATAAGTGTTGTCTATCTCCTTCCTGGTGGCTCATAATTGGCTAGGTCTAACAGTGGACACACCTGTGATCCCAGTGCTGGGGACATAGAGGCAGGAGGATCATAAGTTTAAGTCCAGCCTGAGATAAGTGAGACCCTGTTTCAAATAATAATAGCAATGATTATAATGAGGTTGAGCATATTTGCTGGTCTTTGAAGGACCCAAGCTCTGTTCCTACACTTTCATTGAGCTGTTCACCAGCTCCAGAAGAATCTGACACCTTCTGCCTCCCCAGGCACCTGCACTCCTGGCACATAACCACACACACACACACATACAAAACTAAAAATTAATGAAAACTTTAAATAATAAAATATGTGTAACTGTGTTAAAACCACGTGACGTACTAGAATGCAAAGTTGATCTGTGGGCTTTCAGAGAGCAAGAACTTGAGACCACTCTCACAGGGACTTGGGGTTGGTTGTATAAAGCCAAGCTTTTTCTGGAACGTGGTTGGGCTCTTTGACGTTTGTGGAAAAGTTGGAGAAATATCACAGAGTTCCTTAATACCCACAGTTCCCCAGGGTGGCTCTGTACATGGCTCTTGCTCTGTGTCAATAGAGCTTCAGGCTACACACAGAGACGTCATCTCTCTGTGCTCCAGGTATAGCAACTGCAGATGCCGGCCAATAGGAGCTGCTGTAGAAGAGTTCTTCCCGGAATCCGTCCTGTTATTGCTGTCTCTGGTTGCACAGAGCAATCTCTGTCACCTTCCATTCCCACTGGGCCACAGCCAGCCCCTGCGGACTTTGGTCAGCAGTCAGCAGGAGAGGACTTGGAAGGGGGCAGCCAGACCTTGTCCTGGCCAGTCTGTGTTGGTTCTGGCTTTGCCTGCAGTGCCCAAGTCTACCACTTTGCCCTTTGCCCCTTGTCAATGAGTACCAGTGGTTCTAGATTAGAACAAAAGAACAAAGGGTTGCCTGAGGAACACACATGTTTGATGGGGTGAGGGGCTGGAGGCAAGGGATAGAGCCCAGTGTGGTCTAAGAAAAGAAGATGGGAAAGAGGAGCGTGCATATGGGAGGGATAAGAACGTTCATGGACTGTTGTCTTTACTGATGTGAAGACAAAGCCATGTGCCCTGTTCCAGTCGGGTCCAGTAGCACTGCAAGGGCACTAGCATCCCTCTGACATAGGGAGTTTTTGCGACCTGGACTCATTCCCCGGGAAGCTGAGTCTGAGGGAGCCGCAGTCTGTGGGGGATGTGCCCTGTCTTCAGAGAGCACCTACTAGGACAGGATGGCCCTGACTAGGCTCTCTGGACTCCCTGCTCTGAGGGAGTAGTCACCTTGAACCTCTGCATAGGCTCCTGTCTCAGTCACCCCAGGAACTGCTGTCTTTGCTTTGGATTCCTGTAGACAGAGGTGGGAAGCCCAGGAGCTGAAGCACTGTTTAGTCACCTACTTTACTGTCTTTTTTGTAGGTGACTCAGCCATAGGAAAATCACAGCTCTGGAGTGAGCCCAGTAAGCCTGAGATGCAAACTGAAAGGGACAGTAATGAGTGAGGATCTATTGACACAGTCTGGGTGGCTACTGGGCCTTGTTCAACTGGTCACCACAGCCATAGGAACCATTGCCAGAAGCAATGAGGTGATCTGGGCCTAGAGGACACCCAGTCCTCAAGAAGCCCCACTGCAGGGCTGGCTCTAGATTCAGGCAGAAGCTGTGTACAAACACAAAAGTCCAGCCATGTGGCCTGGCCAGCAGGCTGCTGGTCAAGCTGCTCTGTGGAAACAGGACAGAGACTCATGCAAGGCCCCTTTCGGTTCCGGAATCTGCTCTGGTCAGCCACGCCTGACGCCCTCAGAGCTGCCATCATGCTCTAGTCTGAGCTGCGATATTTGTGGGTGTTTTAAGTTCTCACTCGAATTCTGAAACCTCAAGAAAAGGTGTTGCCTGGAGCAGAATGGATTTAGCTTTGGAGAAAACAGGATTGGATGCGCCTCAATTGGTAGAGTATTTTCTAGCATGCATGGGACCATGGGTTCGATCCCCAGCAGGACTCATAAACTGGGCATGGTATTAAATACCTGTGAGCCTAGAAAAGAGAAAATGAAGTCAGGAGGCTCAGAGGTTTAAGGCCATTGTTGATGGCAGCCTTCCTGGGATACATGAGACCCTGAAGAGGGGAGCGGGGACAAAAGGAAAGGAAGAACAAGAGAAAAACTGAGTCTAAAACTTCCAATTTTCTTAGCAGAAAGTGGGGATACAACATACAGGGGACTCTAGACCTGTTCCTTTCCCCAGGAGTGTGAGAGGAGGGCACATCTTTAAGATGAAAGGGACCTTTGAACACCCCTGGAAACAAAGCTCTGGGCAGGGAAGGGCTTGTCTGCTGCTGGAGTCCCTTGGCTCCCTCCCTTTGCTTGACCCTCCACCCTGGCACCTGGACACTGGCTCTGGGCCAGACTAAAACCCATAAGGAGACAAGAGGCATGCCGTTCTGAGCTTCTCTAGTGGAGCAGGATGGGGCGGGGTGGCCATGGTGGTGGCTAACAGGCTCCACCCAGGGTGGGCACATTTCATCACCAGAAGGCCTGGCCAGGGCTGGCAGCTGCTGCAGACCTTGAACTAGATCCCCGTCCTGGCTCTTAGATAAGTCTCTAGGACACTCTGTCCTGGCCAGCAGAATGAAAAAGGCCCAGCTACCTCTGTCCCACTGAGGCAGCCCTGGGTTTGTTCAGAGCTGGCATCTAGGCATGAATGGGGGCTCCACCTGGATATCTCCACTGTCCCCACCTGTGATAGTATTCACAGGTGATAAAAAGAAATTGTCATTACAGCTTATCTAGCTGGTCATTAAGTCCCCAGTAAGCCAGCGAGATGGTTAATATTATTATCACTGTTTTAAAGGATTAAGACGTTGGGCCTGAGAATGACAATGACCTGCCCAGGCGTCACAGCCGGCACCTGATAGAGCTGAGACTATTGTGTCCCCAATCCTTGCTTTTCACTGCCAAGGACCCAGATGCTGCTGTCTTCCTCAGTCTCCAGGGAGAAAGATGCTTAGACATCGGGCACAGGAGCCATAATCTCCAGAGAAATTACAGTGGCTGCAAGTGCTGGGGCCGGGGCAGGACCCTTCACTTGCCTATAGCACAAATGAATGCTTTACCTGGTCGCCCTGTAGGTAAGAGAGAGGAGCTACACTGAACAAGAGAGGTGACTACTAGGTGCCAGCCTAGCTAGCTACTTACAAAATGAAGATACTGGTGTCTGGGAGATTACAGGGATAGTCTTTACTGGGGGCTATCAAGGCTCCCTTGGATGTGACCTACCCAATGGGTCCTTAGGGACACTCATGAAGACACTAACGCCTTTTACTAGGTTGCCTAATAATACTGGCCAACGTGGCCTAGCTGACTTGATAATGGACAGTATGCAGAACACATGGAGGCTGAATTGGTATCTTTCTGAATTCCCGGAACAGCCCACAAAACAAGAAAATGGGAAGTGTGCTTGTTCAAGGTCAGCCAAGGATTTAAAATTCAAGACTGGAGGACTGGAGGGCTGGTCTGGAAATGCTGTTCTTATGATTCTAGCATGATCCTGCCTCCTTCATACTGACCTCCCAAGCACATTAGTCAGTGTGTGTAACTGTAATGAAGTGCTTGATGTAGATCACCTTACAAAGAAGAAAGGTTTAGTCTGGTTTAGAGCCTCAGAGGGTTCAATCCATCATGATTTGCCTGCTATTTGGGGGTTTGTGTCAGCACAGTGCCAGAGGAAGTTTAAACTTTGTACTACTTCTCAACAGCACTCTGGCTGGGGACCAAGCCTTTAACACTTGGGTATTTGGAGAATACTTCAGATGCAAGCTGTAGCACCAAGAAGATGAGTTTTGCTAAAACCATCGCTAAGCTGCTTCCTCAGCATTTTGTTGGTGAATGTTAATGCACTTTGGGCATCCTTTGCAATGTAGTATGAATTAGTGGTCATTTGCATGCTTAGCAAAAACTCGACGAGGAACAGGGCAGTGAGGGAAATATAGAAATGCAAGGGAAGGTTGGGGTCGAGAAGGGACAGAGGGGGAACTTGTAGGGTTTGGGGCCAGGAACATGGGGCATTGAAAAAACTTAGGCAATGGAGAGAGAATTTGAAAGAAGTAGAGAACTCAGGGGAATGGTGAGGTCAGTTGAAAACTTTATTAGACTATCTCTCCTCCCTGGGGTGAGGAGCTGGGCCTGGGGTTACTGAAGAGTCCTACCCACCCACCTGGGGGGGGGGCTACCCGCCTACCCGCCCACCAGTGGCAGGGGCTTCTCTGAATTGTACTGGGACACCTGGCTGCCTTGAAAGCATGAGGACCTGAGTTCAATCCCCAGAGCCCACATACAAAAGTTGGGTGTTTAACTGGGTCTTTAACCTGGGACTAATGGTTAGGGTATCTATATAACATATAGCAGACTTGGCCATCTGGTTCTCTCAGCATCCCCCGTCCCTGCCTGTTATAGGGTATGGCTGGCATATCCCTCCCCTCCCCTAAACTTCTCCAGCCCAGGGACTAGGCTCCCCTTCTCCCAGCTGCCCTTCCCTATATAACCCAAACATTTTGGTTACCCCTCCTCTTTTGGGTGCCCTGGCTGCTGTGCCTGGTTCTTATCTCTCCCCTCTCTCTGCCTCTCCCCCCTTACATGGCTCACAGTCATGTCCACTCTAGACAATCCCAGCTGTCCCTGCCTCTGGCTATGCTCTCCCACATATTTACAATAAGCCTTTCTTCTTTCCTTTTTATTTCTGTTTTTCATTCACTGAGCACGGTAGTACACACCCATAAGCCCAGCACTGAGGAGGTAGAGACACACAGAGATTCTTGGGACTTCCTGGCTGACCAGCCCAATCAGCAAGCTCCAAGCTAGTGAGATATCTTGACTCTAAACACATGTGTAAAATGACACTGGGGTTGTCTTCTGACTTCAACATGCAGGCAATGCACACACACACACAGAGACATGAGCATGTACACACACTCACAAACATACAAGAATAAAAAAAATAAAACAGGTGAGGAGCCTCACTAAATACCTGGCGCAAGCGTTTTAGCTGCCAAACTGGCAGTAGGGGTCCTGCTCTGTGTGAAAGTATTCAGGCCTCATCCCCAAGGTAACTAAACCTGTGTCTTTTTGTTTTCATTAATTTTTGTTGACGTCACCCACTTGCTCCTCTGTCCACCGGTAAGCATGGAGCCAAGGGCATGAAGCCAGAGAAGACAAACCAACAAACTGTAAAGAAGAAGCATTTAAATGGGTATTATTTTATTCCCTGCATAAACTACAGATAATACTTTGATGAATATCCTTCTGAATGCTTTCCTTTCCTCCATCCCTCCCTCTTTTTTTCCTGAGAAACTCGCAGTTTTCCCAGCTTGACCTTCCAAGTGCTGAAATCACAGGCATGACCACTGTGCCAGTCTCCCTCCTGGGAAGCACCTTGGACACCCAGAGAAAAACAGGTCTGTGGACTACATAATAGGTCCAGTTACAAACTCATTTGCGTAGATTAATCCTTCACGCTCATTTGCATAAGTTACCTTGGAGCCCAGTCCAAACACTCATAATTCGGGAGGACAGGCAGCCCTCCAGCTTCCAGGTACACCGTGGACTCACGGCTTGGCGCTGGGATGTGTGGGTCCTCTGTGCTCCATTCCATCTCCCTGGCCTCTCTTCAGGCAGCTGCCTTTGTTGTGGGCTCTAAAGCAGAGTCTTCAGCCTGAACAATGGTCTCAAAAGGACCCTGGATGTGCAGCTTCTATCTACACCCAATCCACTTAAAGCTAAATCCATTTAAGGCTGTTCAGCCATTACCACAAAAGTCACTTCGAAGCCAGGCAGTGGTGGTGCACACCTTTAATCCTAGCACTCAGTAGGCAGAGGTAGGTACATCTCTTGTGAGTTCAAGGCCAGTCTGGTCTGGTCTACAGTGTGAGTTCCAGGACAGCCAGGACTATACACAGAGAACCCCTGTCTTAAAAAACCAAAAAAGAAAAACAAAACAAAACAAAAAAGCCACCTCGTGCCTATTATGCCCCATTGACACCATGCTCCAGTAGTTTTCCCTGTACAGATTAAGGACTTGGAATGTTATTAATAGTGGGTAACTACTTGGAAGGCTGGGGACTTGACAGATTTAAGGTAACATAGAAATACCCTCTTCTAAAGATAGAGAAACAGTAGCTACACCTTCTCCGTTCCTCTCCTTCCTGTGTTATTTAACTGTCATAGGCATATCCCCAGCTGTTTCTAGATCCCACTTTACAGACAGTGAAACTGAGGTACAGTGGTATAAGCTGATTTGCCTGAGGTTGGCTGGTGAAGCACTTAAAAAGCCATCGTTGTTCCCACTTCCCAATTCTGTGATGTCCAAGGAAAGAAGGGCTCATATGTCGGTACCAGTCGAGAGTATCGCTCAGCCCACAGTAGTCAGCATTACTGCAAGGGTCCAGCCTGTTTATGACCCGAGTCACCTTTCTGCCATTGAATGCTGCCTTCCAGAAGACCTTGAAGGTCTCTAACACTTCTACTGGTGCAAATGGGGTCACTATGGAAATCAGAATGGCTTTACAAAGAGAAGCTGTAAGGGGTGCCAAGGCATGAAACAGAAGGAGACCCTTACGAGTCCCTTAGACTGGGTACTGCATTAGTTATATTCTATGACCTGGGACCCTCGATCTCCACACCCTATCCCAGGCTTTCAAGATGCCCACACCCCCCACCCCACCCCCGTTTACCAGCTTGTTCCTTTTCTGAAGGATTAATATACACAAATGAGCTGGAAGTTTCCTCAGACCTGGTTTTCTGTGGATGACCAAGAGGCTTGACTTGTCCCCATGTCTGCCAAATTCTGAGAACCTCCTTGTGTGCCAGACTTCAGAAGGGAACCAGGAAGAGATCAGGTCCAGGGTCTGTCCTCTGTTCAGCCCTGTGGTGGACTGCAGTATCTGGGCAAGAGTCATGATTGGCCTGTGTGTCCTCATAGAGGAATAGGGGCACAGCCCTGAGGAACTCCTGAAGGGGCTGGAGGAGCTTCACAGAAGCTGCAGACAGGGGGCACTGTGCTGGAGGGCCTGCCTAGCTTGTCCTGGGTTCCATCCCTACTGCAAGAAAGAAAGGGCTGAGGGCTTCTGGTTTCTTGGCAGGCACATACCCCAGAGACAAGAAAGGAAAATGTGAGGCTGGTGGCCTAGTGGTATCTGCTGGGACAATTCCACATACCCTGAGATGGGGGAGAAACTCAGATAGGCTCATACAGGCTTGGGCTGGGCAGCTAGCTGGACTCCCTGCCAGCAAGTTAAAAAAAAAAATCTGCTTCTCTAAGAACAAGAAGAGAGAGAGAGAGAGATTGAAAGAGAGATTGACAGGGAGAGACAGATGATGAAGAAAACCCAAGGACCAAGAACCAGGGTTGGGAGGAACCTTTTGGATAGGAACAGCCTAACTAGTGAAAGGTGGGGACCAAGAGCTGAGGGCAAGGGACACAGGGCTGGTCTGCTGTGAACTACAGGCAAAACACCCATTTGGACAGGAGGAGGGTGACAATATTTAAATGGCTCTTTGTCCAACGTCCCCCGGACTCCGCTTCCAATCTTTTGCCAATCTGGAGCACCCCTATTCACCCCTCCAGAGTGGCAGCCTTTTACTTCCTTGTTTTGTTTTCCCTGCTGGGGATGGAATGTGCGACAGGCCAGTGTCCTGCCACTGAGTTCTTCCTCCAACCCCAGTGTACAAACTTGCGTTCTAGACAAAAACAAAGGCAGTTTCCCCAAAGTGCCCAGCTTGCCCCTACCACCAACTCTTAGAAAATGCCGTGCCACCCACCAGAAACTCCTGGGCGTTTCCTAGTTCCTGCCTGTCCAGTGTGGCACCATCTGCCCAGCTCACATCAGATGCCTGCTTCCTTCTCTGGGCTTCTGTGAGTGACGCAGGCAGGTATTGCCCTCCTGTTTATCTCCCCGACATGTCTTTCTCCCACAGATGGTAAACTTCCATGAATCTCAGATCCCAAGGGAGCTCTGTCTGAGCCTGGCCAGAGCAGCTGCTTTGGTGACTGTGACACTAAACAAGAGATCTTTGAGTCCTTACCAGTCTTTTAGTCAGCCTGGCTCAGATCAGTGAAGAGTTGACTGTCAAGCCCTCCTGGGCCTACCGAGTCCTTTCTGTTTCTCAGAACTGAAATTCCTTGTCTGCCATGACTCTCACGGCCCACCCCTATTTTCCTAGCCTTAAACACTGGCACACTGGCACACTATAAGTCCTGGACAGGTTCAAAGTACCTGCCCTTCAGGGCCTTGAGCTTGAGCAGGGACCAAAAACACATGGCACACAGTTCTGCTTTGCTTGTCCCATCATTACTCTTTCTATTAATGGTAACCGTCCTAATACTGAGGCTGTGGATTAATCCCCGCTGTGTGTGAACTTGATGTAACTCGAGTCACAGGTATGTCTCTGATGGAATGCAATTTCTTCAATTCAACATAGTTTTGAGTGTCTTCCTAATTATTGCACATAATAATTACTCTTTTTTTTTCTTTCTTTGCTTTTTGGTTTGTGTGTGGTGGGAGTAGTCTTTTGTTTTAGAGACAGGCCTTCTCTGTGCACCCAGGCTAACCTGGAACTCATGATCCTCCTAACCTCAGCCTCACAAGAGCTGGGATTACAGATGTAGAGAACAAGACCCTTATACTGTAATAAAGAAAAAAGACGAGGGAATCCAAGTCAGCCATAGTAAGACCCTGTCTCAAAAAAAAAAAGGTGGGGGAAGGTCTGGTGTGATGATTTGGTATTTGATGCAAGACTTGTTTTTTCAAATCCCTGATCTGAGCAGTTCCTTGGCCTCTTTTTCCCATAGGCTGGGAATTTAGAGAATCACAACTTTGGGTTTTTCCGGAAACTCCCCTTCCCAAGTTCTCCATCCTATCGGTTCAAGAACAAAGTCTTGTCTAATGAAGACACCGGGCCTTGAGATGATTGCTTCCTTTTCTGAACCTGCACTCAGTCATGTAAAAGACTACCTGTAACTTCCCAGCATGCTTCAGTCACCGGCTAGGGGGAGAGAGGCCCAGTACCCGCTCCTTACCTGCGACTCTTTGATAAGCACTAAGAGCAGACTGAACATGGGCATCATGGCTTATCTGTCACACAGGTGTGTATCATCACCTCTTGGCGTCAGCTTTCTTCCTATTGCTGGACAATAAAGCTACTTCTCCATTCTCACTGGGATGTTTTCAGTGTCTCCCTCCCAAACCCGGGCTCTCACGAGCTGGGAATGGTCTCATGGTCAGTCTCCATGTCCTTGAGTATACAGGTACTCACCTTCAGAAAAATTTCTAGATGCTTTCCCCAAGTGCATGCACACCTTTTTTAAATTTCCTTTTAATAAATAAATAAATTGTGTGTGTGTATTGTACCACATGTGGAAGTTAGGGGACAACTTTCTGAATTCAATTCTCCTGTTCCACCACATGGGTCCTGGTAATCAAAGACAAAATTTCAGTCTTGGCAGCAAGCACCTTTACCTGCTGAGCCATCTTGCCAGCCCAGGGCACAGGTTTTTAGGCACACTAATGTGCACTTCCCCCGTGCACACATGGGAAGGAGACTGGTAACAGTGTTGAGTTAGCAATCGGGCAAGGTGGGGAGACAGAAATCCCAACAATCTATACTTTTAGAATGGAAGCATTTAAAGATTTTATTATTTTATTTTTAATTATGTGTATGTGTGTGGAGTGTGGATGCCTGAAAAGGCCAGAAGAGGTCAGATCCTTTGGAGCTGGAATTATACAGGTGGTGGAGAGCTGCCCAATTTGGGTGCTGGGATCCAAACTCAGGTCTTCTGACTGCCCATGAAGTCTAAAGTTCAAACCCTCTGACCCCCACTGATGTTTGATGGAATGGCAAGTATCAGGGAGCAGAGTCCCGGGAAGTCCAGCTTTGGGGAGGGAAGGTTAACAAACCAGTGAGGCAAAGAGTAAACTAGCAACCACATCCATAAATTCCAAGAGGCTGTAGCGCTAAGGTGTGGCCCAGGCCCTGCTGACAATCTGGAAAGACTTGCTGGTTGGGAAGCCTGGGAAGGCAAGAGGATAAGGAAGAAGAGGAGGCAGTGGTGAGGATCCTCTGACTGTGGGTGCTGCTCCCTTTCTCTTTCCTTCCCAGAACATTCCACCATCCTCCTTCCTGACCCTGAGCTGATCCTCACTACGAACACCTCGCTGTAAGAATACTGGTTAATTCTCACTCATGAATATCTCCCTCACCTACCCACTGGGTTCCCAGCCCTGGCCCATCCCCTGACCCAGGGGTACCTGTTCCTCTACTGGAACCAACAGGAAGTGCCTGAGGCACTGGCCAGGAGGGGCCAGCACCACTGGCTGCTCTGCCTCCGTCAACCACTAGTCTTTTGGGTGTGGACAGCAGCAAGCATAGGCTATTGTTGTCTGTTAGAAAAAAATCCTACCGGGCCACGCCTTTAATTCCAGCACTTGGGAGGCAGAGGCAGGCGGATCTCTGTGAGTTCGAGGCCAGCCTGATCTACAAGAGCTAGTTCCAGGACAGGCTCCAAAGCTACAGAGAAACCCTGTCTCAAAAAACCAAAAAAGAAAGAAAGAAAGAAAGAAAGAAAGAAAGAAAGAAAGAAAGAAAGGAAGGAAGGAAGGAAGGAAGGAAGGAAGGAAGGAAGGAAGGAAGAAATCCTAAGAAGAGCCACTCTGCCAGTGCACAAAAATCCAATTAAAACAGATTAAACCAAATTAAAATGCCCATGTTTTTATTAAGTACAGTGCTCTTGGCTGGCTGAGAGCATGGCAGGGGAGACAGAAAACTGGGGAGCACTTGCAAACCCAGGACCACGTGTTCCTCCTCTGGGAGCCCACTTAAATACCCTGTGGGAGTATTAAATACCCTGGCATGCTGGGATTTGGAGTCCAGGCCCATGCAACTCCCAGGCAGGGGGCTGGGATGGATGCCAGGGGCTAGGGTGACCTCCCAACTTAACACTGACTCCTGGTGAGAATTGCTACTCAGGGTTACCCCTACAGACATATCACTTCCTCTCTGTTTGCTTGCTCATTCATTCATTCATGCATTCATTCAAGACAGAGTCTCATGCAGCCCAGACTGGCCTCAAACTCACAATGTAGCCGAGGATGTCCTTAAATTTTGTTCCTCCTGCTGCTACCTCCTGAGTGCTAGGATTACAGGCATGCACCACCATGCCCAGTTGATGTAGCGGTAGGGACTGAACCCAGGCTTTGAGCATACTAGGCAAGCGCTCTACCAACTATAAACTCTGCTGTTCTGTCAGGGATGCAGATGCTTAACTGTCTGAGCTGCCTAAACAGACTAGAGAGAAGCTCCTGAAGAACACTGCGAAGAGGAAGGATCTTTTACTGATATGTTCTCTGTTTCCTTTCCTAAGTAAATTTATAAATACTTGAACTCTCATTTGAGTTTTGAAAAACTTTTAGCGTCTGTCTGTCTATCATCTAGTTATTCCCACCTTATAGATAAGAACACTGAACTCCAGAGGCTTATGCCACATCCATAAAACCACATCAGGTTGTGGTCAGTTAGCACGTGATTAGCAGCTCCTGGCCTCTCTTCCCCTTCCCCATCCATCCCCTATATAGACAAGGGTGGCCTTGAACTCTCCCTGTCCCTGCCTACTGAGTACTGGGATTATAGATCATTTCTTTTGTGTTCTAAAGACAAATCTAGAATCTTTGTGGTTAAAGAGGCTCAGATACCACACTTAGTATGGTGATGCATGCCTGTAATCTCAACACTTAAGAAGTAGAGTTCAGGAAGAGCCTGGGTTATATTGCAAGTCCCATATTAATCTCAGAAGGCTAACATGTCTCAAAACTCGGGTGTGGGAGGAACGGCAGAAAAGCCAAGGTGGCCAGAGTCTGGGAAGGAGCCTAGGCAAGAAGGCTGCAGAGGTGGAGGCAGAGGGCCCAGAGGTCTCTGTTGACCTCTGCTCCTTGGACCTCGTGAGTCTTGTGGTCATCAGTGCCTGAATCCCCACCTGACTAGCTCTAGTAAATGATTAAGAATCGAGGATGGCAGTAGAGATGGTTATTGGTGGAGGCAGAGGTCAGGGGGTGTGATGTACGTGTGCAAGAAGCACAGATACAGAGTGGAGATGGTTCAGTGGGTAAAGTATTTGCAACTGTAAGAGCCTAGCACCCATGTAAGAGCTAGATGCAGGTGAGCATGTGTAATCTTTGCTGTTCTACAGAAAGGTGGGACGCATGTAGGCAGAAAACTGACCCACATAAAATAGAAAGAAATACATCTTTAAAAGTGAAAATCAACAAGGAGTAGAGTAGAATGCCATTAGGAGTTGTTTTATTGCCTTTTTTTTCTTAGAATAGAATTTAGTTTAGTTTTATCCTAGGTCCCTGGGCTATCTACTCTCAAGTTCCTGATCATTTGAGAAGCATTAGGTATGGGTTCCATCTTACAGAATGGTCCTTAAGTCAAATCAGATATTGATGTGGTTATTCCCATAAGCTTTGTGCCACCATTGCACTAGTGTATTTTGCAGGCAGGACACCATTGTAGATCAAAATGTTTGTGGCTGAGTTTACCTTTCTCCTTTGATGGCATGCAGAGTACCTTCTAGTCCCAATGACACCAGCCCATATGGGGTGAAGGCTCTAGGTAGCCACCAGCTTGATTCTCCTGCCTTTGTCTCCTGGGCGTTGCAATTAAAGACATGTGTCACCGTGCTCAGCTGCCCGTTTGTTTTCTAAGGAGAGACAGAAAGGGGGCAAATCTGGATGGGAGAGGAGATGGGGAGGGAAAACTATAATCAGAATATATTGTATGGAAAAAACAATTTTCAATTCAAACAATTTTAAAACAAAAATAAATAAATAAAAATCCAACAAGGTAGCCAGGCGGTGGTGGTGCATGCCTTTAATCTCAGCACTTGGGAGGTAGAGGCAGGCGGATCTCTGTGAGTTCGAGGCCATCCTGGTCTACAAGAGCTAGTTCCAGGACAGGCTCCAAAGCTACAGAGAAACCCTGTCTCGAAAAACCAAAAAAAAAAAAAAAAAAAAAACAACCTAAAAACCAACAAGGTGGAAGATGAGGACTAGCACTCCAGGTTGTCCTCTGACCTCTATGTGTGTTCCTTGGCATGGGCATGCCTACACATGTGCGCACACAGACACATCACCCACACACATAACATAGCACACACATTAAAAAGGAAGTGTAAACTCTAAACTGGAGTGGGTAGTTACCCCACGGCTCTGTCCCACTCCACAAGTGCCATGAAGAGGCTGCCCAGGCCAGGCTGGCAAAGTCCACTCCAGGGTCCTGCTCTGAGTCATTCTGGGCAATGTAAAAGTGAGATGTCCTAAGAGAGGAGCCCCACCCTCCACAATTCTCATCCTATTCAGTTGGTTGAGTCAGACCTAGGATGCGGTTTTCTGACCATCGAACTTCTGAGGATGCAGTTGTCTGACCCCGTCCCTTCCCACTACCAACCCAAGCTACCTCACAGTCTCTTCTTAAGAACCACTGAGCCATAAAGGCCAAGAATATCCCAGACACATGGAAAACAATGAGTCAGCTCTACCGGAAGCAAACACACAAACAGGACCAATGTCCAAGGCTCACGCTCCCTTCAATGTCCTGTGACAAATTTATCCTGCAGATTGTAGACCTAGAAAATAGTACCTGTAGGCTGTTCACAGAAGTCTTGTAAATATCAGACAATAGTTGGAGACAACCTAAATGCCCATCAGTAAGGCACTGGTTCAAAATGATGATCTATCTAAACAATAAAACATTACACAGCTGTGTAAAAAAATGGGGCCTGTACTTGTTAGGGTTTTCGTTTTTGTCAACTTGACACAAACTATGGTCATCTAGGAGAGGGAGTGTCCACTGAGGGACTGCCTCCATCAGACTGGCCTCTAGGCAAATCTGTGGGAGCATTTTCTTGATTGAGGATTGTGGGAGGACCCAGCCCACTGCGGGCAATGCTACCCCCAGACAAGTACTGGGGTGTTGACTGATTGTTTTCGGCCACTTGTCACCAACCTGACACATCTGAAAAGAGGGACTCTTAATTGAGAATATGTCTCTGTAAGACTGGCCTGCAGGCAGTTCTGTAGGGGATTTTCTTGACTAATCATTGATATGGAAAGGACCCATCAACTGTGGGTGTTGCCATCCCTGGCAAGTGATTCTTGATGGTAATAAATAAGCAAGCTGAGCAAGTTATGCCGGTAGGCAGCACTCCTCCATGGCTTCTGCTTTAGTTTCTGCCTGCCTGGTTTGAGGGGAAAAAAAGGACAGTAAGTACAGTAGGGACAGGACAGTGAGGACAGGATGTAAGGACAGTAGGCTGTAAGATGCAATGAACCTTTCCTCCCCAAATTGCTTTTGGTCATGGTGTTTATCACAGCAGTGGAGAGGCAAACTGGGATATGGAGAAAATTTTATGTACTGGCAGAACCACCTTTAGGACACACATAGTGCTAGGCCTGGTGACTTGGGAATATCCCTTCCCTAGAGAGCATCAGCCGCCTCCTTACAAGGCCCCAAGGACAAATCAAAGCATGATTCCGAAACCTGAGTACACTTCTGGGAACCAATAAAATAAAATAAAAGTATTGGGTGAGAGATGATTGACAGGTGTGCTAGTGACTCTAAAGCAGTAGTGGTATGGGGAAGCCAGTTAACCTCTCCCTATCTATACTTCCCACCCTCTCCTTCTGTGAAAGAATGCCAACAGCCCCCAGACCCGATGTGATGGAGTCTTCCAAGTGGGCCCAGCTGGCCTGTAGAAGAGGAGAGCTGTTTTGTTTGACAGGCTGTAACAAGAGGATCACTGTGAACTGGAGGCCAGCCTGGGCTACATAGTGAGATCCTATCTCACAATAATAAAAAAAAACCAAAACACAAAAAGACACTAATGTTGAAAAGGGAACCAAGACAAGAAGAAAAGAGAAAAAAAATGTGTGTTGGGAGGAGACTTCTAACTGAATCAGGTGAATATAGTGCTTTAAAAAATTATACTAAGGGGCTGGAGAGGTGGCTCAGAGGTTAAGAGCACTGACTGCTCTTCCAGAGATTCTGAGTTTAATTCCCAGCAACCACATGGTGGCTCACAACTGTCTATAATGAGATCTGGTACCGTCTTCTGGGAAAAAAAAAAAATTATAGTAGAATAATTAAGCCTCCAAAGCAGAGATCTTTCCCACTCCTAGTCTTTTTCCCCATGGGTATATATCCAGGGTTTTTTAAATTGCTAGGCAGGACTTACACATGCACACACACACATGCCTCCACATACATGTACACACACACACACATACTTTTTAAAACCTGACCTAAAGCACAGATTCAAACACACTCATTCACAGCAGCATTATTTACCGGGATGAAAAGATGGCAGTAACTTGAGTGTCCATTGACAGAGGAGCAGAGGAACAAAATGGCGTGAGACATGTGATGGGATGACACTCAGCCATGGAAAGGTAGAGCTCTCTGATTCTTGCCACACGTAGCTGGACCTTGCCAACACAGTGTTCGATGAAGGGAACAAAACAGGAGATGGCAAATGCAGTGTGACTCTATTCAGAAGAAACATCCGGCATTACCAGGAGCACAGAAACAGAAAGCAGATTAGAGGTCACGGGGGAGGGTGTGGGTAGTTGCTCCACGGCTAGAGTTTCCGTGTAGGATGAAGAAAAGCTCTGTAAACACATCCTGGTGATGGGTGAGTGGTACTGCAAATGAAATGTCCTTTGACTCAAGCACACTCAGGAGTCAAGGAAATGAGCCAAATAGGACACTTCTATCACACCCCTCCCCACAAAGGGTACAGTACTTTGTGGGGGGGTTGGTTTTTTTCGAGACAGGGTTTCTCTGTAGCTTTGGAGCCTGTCTTGGAACTAGCTCTTGTAGACCAGGCTGGCCTCAAAGTTACAGAGATCCGCCTGCCTCTACCTCCAGAATGCTGGGATTAAAGGTGTGCACCACCACCACCTGATGTGAGGAGTATATTCTAAGAGGCAGAGATTGGGAAGGACCAGGATGGAACGACATCTTCAGGACATGACAGGACTTCAGAGCTCATGGACTCACAGCTGCTGTGTTGCCTGCATAAGACCAAGCCAGTCATATTGGGGGGGGGGAGTATGTTCACACCCAGCTGAAGAGCTGATTGCTGCTAATGGCAACTGGAGGGGGGAGAGTCAATTTTGTTAGGAGTTTGGTTGCTGGTAGGTGCAGTGGAAGGCCCCCCACCCATAAATATATGGGCAGCACAGACTGTAATCAATGGATTTATAAAAATGATTAATAATAACAATAATAAGAAAGGACATAAAGTTAAGAAGGCATTGGATCCTGGAGAAGTTGGTTTCCACATTTACATACACACATTGTGCATGCACATGTACACACATTCATGCCCATAAACACAGATACATACATACATACATACATACATACCCTACATGCACAAATATGGCTCTGTAGCTCAGAGGTAGAGAGTTTAGCTTACCTGACACACACACACACACACACACACACACACACACACACACACACACACTACCCTGAATAATAAAATAAAGGTTCAGCCAATTTAGGAAGGTCTTTTGGAGGAAGAAACATTTGAAAAGTCTGGGTAAATGTGATTCTGAAAAGCAAGACAGCAATGGCGGAAAGTGTGGTGGCTAGAAAATCCCCAGGGATGGGTCTAGTGGTCTTTCTTGGATCCATGGAGAGTTATCATGAGGATAGGGTACAGGGAGGTAAAAAAGGGACCTTAGGGTCAGTGATGTTCATGGTATAAAATCATTGCAGGTATCAGTGTGGTGGCATACACTGTGTATATTGGTACACACACAGTACCGGTACCCAAGAGACTGAGGCAGTCATCCTTGACTACATAACAACTTTGAAACCAGCCTGGATTATATAAAACTTGTCTCAGAGAAATTAAAAAGTATATGCTTCAAGCACAAAACTAAACATTTAGGGTGGGTACTGTTCACTGTATTTTATATGTAAGTAAACTGAGTATTTTGTAGGTATTTTATAGGTAAGTAAACTGAGTATCTGTGAGTATTAGGGTTTACTCAAGATAGTATAGTTCACAGAAGGTGTGGTGTGTATTCCTCTTTCTTTTCTTTTCTATCCTTTTCTTTTATTTATGTGCATGTATTTGTGTGAAAATATGCCACACGAGTGCACTGTCTGGAGAAGTCAAAAGAGGACATTGAATCCCCTGGATGTGAAGTTAGGGTCAGTTATGATCCTCCTTACGTGGGTGCAAAGAACAAAACTCTAGTCCTTTGTGAGGACAGCAAGTGCTCTTAACCACTGAACTATTTCCCCTGATTCTTATTTTGATTTCAATTGATAAATAATTGCATATATTAATGGGTTAAAATTGATATTCTAATGATGTGGGAGTCCCCTCTATGTGCTGTGATTGCCATTAATGAATAAAGAAATGGCTTTGGACCTATAGCAATACAGAACTTAGGTAGGCAGTGAAGGCTGGGCTGAATGCTGGGAGGAAGAAGGGTGGAGTCAGAGAAGCCATGGAGCCACCAGAGTCAGACATGCCGAAACTTTAGCTGGTAAACCACAGCCATGTGGTAATACACAGATTAATAGAAATGGGTTAAATTAATATGTAAGAGTTAGCCAATAAGAAGCTAGAGCTAATGGGCCAAGCAGTGACTTAATTAATACAGTTTATGTGTGATTATTTTGGGTCTAAGCTAGCCAGGTGGCTGGGAGCAAACAAGTGACTCCCTCCAACATTCTAATATATATGTGGGCTATGGAATGATCAGGTTGAAACTGGATCACAAAGTCAGGCAAAATGCAAACAAGCAAATAAAAGCAGAAGGCTTTATACAGACTGGCCTGTGCCAGTCACCTTTCCATTGCTGTGACTGCATACTTAATAAAAGCAGCTTCAGGGAGGAGGGGTCTATTTTAGCTCACAGTGGGGTAGGCAGTGGATACAGTTCATCATGTCAGGGAAGGCATGGCTGCATGAGTGTGAGGTGTAACATTGCATTCAGTCAGGAAACAGAGACATAAGGGCTGGTGTTCAACTCATTTCCTCCTTTTTATGCAGTCAAGAACACCAGCACCATGGTATGGTGCCACCCACATTTCCCTCCTTTCTGGAAATGCCTGCACACACACACACACACACACACACACACACACACACACACACACACACACACAGAGAGAGAGAGAGAGAGAGAGAGAGAGACTTAGTTTGTACTTTTATTGCTATGAAGAAACACCATGACCACAGCAACTCTTACAAAGAAAATATTTAATTGGGGTGGCTCCCTTATCGTTTCAGAGGTTCAGTCTGTTATCATCATGATGGGAAGCTTGGCTGTGTGCAACCAGACAAGCTGGAGCAGTTAAGAGTCCTACATCTTGCAAGCGACAGGACTGCCACACTGAGGGAAGCTTGAGAAAAATAAGACCTTGAAGCCCATTCCCACAGTGACACACTTCCCCCAACAAGGCCACACTTTCTAACCACCACATTCCAGTCCCTGGCCCCCAAAGGCTTGTAACCATATCATTCGCCAGGTAGAAAGTAGAGGTGGGGCAAGGAGAACAGGAGAATTCTGGGAAGAGGAAAGATTCAGTCTGCAGTCGTCACCCAGACACAGAGGAAGACAGACACAGGGCAAGCAAGATGTGACTGCCTTGCCAAAAAAGGTACCAAGCCACGTGGATAACACAGACAAGAATTATGGGCTAATGTAAGTTATAAGAGTTAAGAAGCCTAAGCTAATAGGCCAACCAATTTATGATTAATGTAGGCCTCTGTGTGTTTCTTTGGGACTGAACAACTGCAGGACCTGGTGGGACAGAAACCTCTGTCAACAACAGGATATAATTACCATTCCAAATCACAGAACTCTAAACTTTTCTTTAATTCCTTTTCACAGGTTGGAAATTTAGCTGGGTGGGGTCTTGCCTTGAGGTCACCACTCCCTTTATTCCATTTCTTAATCAATTTACTTCCTTGAACACAGGATTTAGCTCCATTCCACTTTCTGGTGCCCTTTTTTGCCTCAAATGTTTTTCCTTGCTCAGCTTGCTCTTTTTCATTATATATCTTCATCAGTTAACACTAGTAACCATGTGACAGAGTCTATACTAGGCTGTTTTGAGGTTTCTTCTGCCAACAGAATTAATTTAAAATTCTTCATTTTAACCTCAGACAAACTCTTTTGACAAGGGCAAAAGGCCACTTTCTTCACTGAAATATCACAAAGATGATCTCTAGGCAATATACTAAAATCCTTCTGCTCTGAAACCTCTTGAAGAAGCCCTGACAGTTCATCAAATCACACTCAGCACCACTGTCTTCCCTGCTCACTAGTATGGCCCAATAAGAAGCTCTTACAACTTTGAACTGCTTTTCTAATTCTCAGTCACAAAGTCCATAATACTCCAAACAAAACATAGTCAGACCTATCACATATTACCCCAGTCCCTTGTACTAACTGTAATGATCTGTCCTGTCTCTTTAAGACAAAAGTCCCACCCACTACCCCCCCATCACTGAGGCAGGCAGATCTTCCTTCCTGCTTGCAGCCTGAGTCTCTTACTTTTCTGTCTCCCTCTTGAAGAGGCAGCTTTTGACTCTCCCATCTCTCCCTTCTTTCTCTCTCTCTCTCTTTCTCTGCCTCTCTGCTCTTCTCCCTTTCTTCCCTTCCCTTCTATAACCCACTAAATAAATATCCAACCTCACTCTGCATGGCATGCCTATCCATGTCTCTGTCTCTTGCCTGCCACATGGCTCCCTGCCAGGGATCAGCTGCCTTTGGAGACCTGCAGTGTGATCTCATGGCATGCCCATCTGTCTGTCTCTCCTCGTGGCCCACTGCAACCACTTGGGGAACTGTACCAGTCCCTGCCTAGGACTGGGTGCTCTCAGGACCAGCTGCCCACTCCCGCTGCTTGGGGACCTGCAGTGTTTCTGTGGCTGTAACTGCTGGGGATCCTGCAGAATTTTATTTTAATCCATTACACTAACTCCTGTCATAGTTAGTGTTTTCATTGTTGTGAAGAGACACCATGATCATGGCAACTTTTATAAAGAAAATATTTAATTGGGGTGGTTCACGTACAACTTCAGAGGTTCAGTCCATTATCATCATGGCGGGGGCATGGTGGCGAGTGCAGGCAGATGTGCTGGTTACATCTCAGCTTGCAGAGAATAGGAAATCTGTCACACTGAGGGAAGATTGAACAAAAGAGCCCTCAAAGCCCACCCCCACAGTGACACACTTCCTCCACCAAAGCCTGACCTCTTAATAGTACCACTTTCTTTGGGGGCCATTTTCTTTCAAACCATCACACACACATACCTAGAAGTATGTTACCATAGTGATTCCAAGTCTAATTAAGTTGACGGTGGAGATGAATCATCACAGTTAGTAACCTCCATAGTGAGGGATCTGAGGGATTGGTCCAGGCTGTGATTGAGTCTCAATATACCTTTGTTATAATATACTAGCATAACAAGATCTCCCTGGGTAAGCTGCTATGACACAAGCAAGAGCACACTTTGAGATGTGTGTAAGGCAATGTATGTACACACAGAAAATCTCTTTCCTGTCCTGGAAAAGCTTAAGCAGCCAAGCCTGTCCTCAATTACATGAAATGTCCAACTTCGCTGGAGAATATTCCAACTGTGGGGAAGGCTAAGGATAACCACTCTTCACCTCAGAACTACTCTACTGTGCTCTCTCTCTCTCTCTCTCTCTCTCTCTCTCTCTCTCTCTCTCTCAGATGAGGTCTCACTGGCTTGGAACTTGCTATGTAGACCAGGTTAGGCTCAAACTCACAGAGACCCACTTGCCTCTGCCTCTTGAGTGCTGGGATTAAAGGCATATGCATCCGTGTCTGG
Source organism: Ondatra zibethicus (assembly GCA_004026605.1). Classification (NCBI taxonomy): domain Eukaryota; kingdom Metazoa; phylum Chordata; class Mammalia; order Rodentia; family Cricetidae; genus Ondatra; species Ondatra zibethicus. The sequence goes on along the minus strand of PVIU01010336.1, from coordinate 1,611 downwards.
CTTCAAGTTGATTTTTAATTAGTGCATAAAATAGTAAATAATAATGGAATACCATGTGATAATTTTATAAATGTATATTAAAATATACATGTTATGTAATGTTTTTGTTTGGGGTTTTTTTGCTCATTTTTTATTAGTTCTTTGCAAATAATGCCGTACAATGTATTTTAAATGTGTTCCCTGGCTCTTCCCCTAGAAAGGTCATAGGTCCTAAGGGGAAAACCTAGTAATATCGCTCTGCTAACTAGACCTTGTACTCTAAATGACTTATCATTACACCAGTAGATTAGTGCATTTCTGTACCCTCATCTGAGAAGCTTCCATTAGCTGGTGACTAACACAGTGACCCGCAGTTGATCAAGGTGCAGAGAATAAGAGATCACAGGATGCTCAGTTCTAAATGAGAGATCTCCATCACATCTCCTCCCCCTGAGGCTGGGGAAATCATTGTGTAAGAGCAGCTGGAAAGAATGTAAGAGTCAGAGGCGATGGACGACCAGAAGAAAAGAGTGTTTTCTGGACAGTTAACATATGACTTCACAGCAGGTATATGCTCGAGCCAAATCCTAGTGTGAAGGGGAGGTGGGCTGAGGAGGTATTGGCCATGGACAGCTGAAGGGAAAGGGTCAGTGTTCTTAAGGATGTGGCTCCTGGTGGACTGACCACACTCCAGCAAAGGCCGCGATCCAAAAGCATATGGGTAGCACAAATTAGATTTACTGGGGCTTTTTGCTTTTTGGTCCTGGTACATGGTAATGCACACATGCTAAGCCTGTACTCCCCCAGTGAACCATACCCCAGCACTATTCCTGTGTCATATCTACATGGTAAAAACTTTCTGTATTCTTTCTTCTTGTTTTTGAGCCGTAAAAATAATTGAAGAAACTCAGGCCAAAAATCACAGGAACTAGGCATGGTGATTGATATATGTTTGTCACCTCAATCCTCTAGAGGGGGAGGCAGAAGAATTTCAAATTCTAGGCCAACTTGGGCTACACAGCAAAACCCTGTTTCAAAACCACCACCACCACCACCACCACCACCACCACCACCACCACCACCACCACCACCACCACCAATAACAAGGCTTCAGTTCCAGTAAAAACAATTCTTACAAAGAAAAAAAGACAAGTAATAACATGTGCTTGAGGTGGGAATGCAAATTAGTACGATTGTGATGGAAACTGTACAGAGGTGACTCAGGGAAGAAATCTGGTTTTCCCTCATGCACTCGAAGCAGTGGGTCTCAGCCCTGGCTGCACAATTATGTCCTGGAGTGCTTTTAATGAACAAACACCAGCAGCCCCCCCGGACAGTTCTCTCTCTTTCAAACCTCAGTGGGGTTTGGAGCCCTATGGGTGCTGAGGTGGGGCCTGGATTCTACCCTAAAAGATGTCCCTGCTTTGAGACTCAGGTGTAAAAGTTGATAGAAAAGAGTTTCCATGACCGTGTGAAGGCAGGGTGAGACAAACAGGGGTACTCCTGAGGGCGGGTGAGATGAACAGGGGTACTCCTGAGGAAGGGTGAGATGAACAGGGGTACTCCTGAGGGCGGGTGAGACAAACAGGGGTACTCCTGAGGGCGGGTGAGATGAACAGGGGTACTCCTGAG
>PVIU01010335.1:0-70739 GCA_004026605.1 Ondatra zibethicus | reverse complement strand
TTTGGTAGAATTTTTGGGATCACTCATGTAAACTATCATATCATCAGCAAACAGTGAGAGTTTGACTTCTTCTTTTCCAGTTTGTATCTCCTTGATCTCCCTTTGGTGTCTTATTGCTCTAGCTAGGACCTCAAGAACTATATTGAATAGGTATGGAGAGAGTGGACAACCTTGTCTTGTTCCTGATTTCAGAAGATACCATTCTTGATCATGTCTCCTCTGGCCCCTTAGGGCGTGTGTTAGTCCCACAGAACTTACCTTCTTACCAGTCTTTCTTCTGAGGACGGGGTGTCCTTTCGTTAGCTTACCCCGCTGCACTCTTGTCTTTCCAGAACAATTGAGTTGAGGCTTGTTGGATGGGGCTGCAGAGATGCTCAGGCTTAAGAGCTCTTGCTGCTCTTGCCGGACTCTAGAAGGCTTACAGCCTTCTTTCTGTAGCTCAGTTCGGGGAACCTGACAGCCTCTTCTGGACGCCTCAGAAACCACGTGTCTGTGCGTGCGCATACATGTGTGTGCACCCACATGACAAGTCCATAAGAATGAGACTGGGAAGTGCATGCCGGTGCTTTGGCTCCACTCCTTATCACCAGGGTTACAATAGTCGGCCTCTTCTGTGAGTCGGGTGACCCTGAATAGCCTTGAGATTTAATGGTATTAGCTGTTCAAGTAGTTAAAATGCTCAAACAGCAAGTGTGTCTTCACGTTAACCGTCTGAGCTAGGGAAATGTATTAGACTGAGGCTGGGTGAGCTGAAAGGCACCAAACAGTCCTCAAAACTGAACTGGTGGGGTTCTTTTAACCTTTTTTTCCCTTTTTTTTAAACATAGGGAAGCCATGGCCAAGACAGATGAGGGGGTGGCAGCCCCAGTGAGTGGAGGTGCTGCCCGGCTCCGTTTTTTCTCCATGAAGAGGACAGTCTCTCAGCAGTCGTTTGACGGTGTCTCGGTGGACAGTAGTGGCCCTGAAGACCGGATCTCAGTAGACAGTGATGGCAGCGACAGTTTTGTGATGCTCCTGGAGTCTGGTACGTCAGAGAAAGTCGCATTCACCCAGAGAGTGTGCCTGCCCTCTTGCTGACGCTCACACCAGCAGAATTCAAGTGCATCCGAGATAGGCTCAAATAGACACCTTTCCGAACCAAAACAAAAGAGAGAACATTCAGGATATATGTTTTTCTGCCTTTATTTCCACATCTCCTAGTTATTTTTAATGTTTAGTTCTTTTTTGGGGGTGGGGAGGCAGTGGTCTTATGTAACCCGGGCTAGCCTTAAGCTCCCTGTTTTCCTGACTCTTCTAAGCGCTGGGATTACAAGTATGTGCCATCACTCCCATCTCTTACAGCTTATTGCTTAATACTTAACATTTATTACAGGAAAATATTCAAGTCAAAGGAATTCTTGTCTAGAGCCACAAAGTCCGCTCATCAGAGTTGGTTTGTATCTGTTATCAGTGGCACGTGCTTGCTGTCTGGGCTTTGTTTTGCCTAGGTATTTTTTGTTTTAATTTTTGGAAGACTTATTTTATATTTACTATGTTTAGTTTTTTTATATTAATTTTTATATTTACTTGTGTGTCTTTATTCTGAACGTATGTAAGTATACTTTATGCGTGCCTGGTGCCCTTGAAGGCCAGTGGAGTGTGCTGGATCTGCTGGATTTAGAGTCATGGACTGTTGTGAACTATGTGGGTGCTGGGAATTGAATTTGAATTTTTTGCAAGAGCGGCTAGTGCTCTCAACCTCTGAGCCATTTGCTCAACCCTTGCTTGTGTATTTTATTGTTGGAAAATAACCTGAAGCTTTTTGTCTAAGGATATAACGATTAACTTAAATCTTTTAATTACATATATTTATAATTATACATATATGGCTATATATTTAATTATATATATGTATGTATGAGTGTTTTGCCTCTGTGCAACATATGTGTGCAGTGCCATGGAGGCCAGAAGAAGGCGTCAGATCCCTTGGAACTGGAGTTACAGATGTGAGCCACCATATCCGATGCTGGGAATTGAACCCAGGTCCTCAGTAAGAACACTTGTGCTCTAACCACTGAGCCATCTCTTCATCCTCATATATTGATTAACTTTTATTGATTAACTTACCATTTTTGGAAGTCACACACTCTTAGCTTATCAAAATAGCAACTTATTAAATGATTCCTTCAGAATATTTGAAAAACATATTTATGTCTTTTGATACTATTACAGTTACTGTTTTTGATGTTGCTCTAATGGAGGCTGTCAGCATGCTGAGCATGTGCTCTGCCTCTGAGCCCCACACTGGTCCCTCCTTCCTTTAGTTTTCACTGGAGAGCGACAGATGGCTCTGCGTGTGTGTGTGTGTGTGTGTGTGTGTGTGTGTGTGTGTGTGTGTGTGTGTGTGTGGTAATAGTTCTCTCACCTGCACCATCTAGTCTTCCTGCCCCACCCAGTGGTTATGCCCTTGGCCTGCACCTGTCCATTCTCCCCATAGTAACCTTCATTCTGTTCTTCATTTGTGTCTGTTTCCTGAATCTCATAGAGTGACAGTGTGTGGCTGTGCCGTTCTCTCCATGTCACCTCTAGTGACAGGTTTTCCTGCACACTCACACACACTTCTCTTTCTTCACTGGACAATGGGACGTTTGTTTGGTGTGGTGATTGTGTCTAGGCTACAGTCCACACGGCGGTGCACACGTTCCTTGAGTCTCGCTGAAAGTGGGGTTCTAGGCCAGTGGCAGCTCTGCTTTTGAGAGCTGCTGTTGTCAGTGCCTGGACTGATTTACTTTGCTCCCAACATTGCTAGGGTGGGTTTGCTTTTTCTCCAGTCTTTTTTTCGAGGCAGGGGTTCTCTGTGTATCACTCCCTGGCTGTCCCGGAACTCTGTAGACCAGGCTGGCCTCAAACTCATGGAGATCCACCTGCCTCTGCCTCCCGAGTGCTGGGATTAAAGGCGTGCGCCACCATTGCGCGCCACCACTGCCCTGCTCTTCTCCACAGTCTTGCTAACACTTGTTCTGTCTTTTTCTGGGAGGGAGGGGATGGTTTTGGCTTTTTTTGTTTGTTTGTTTTTTGTTTTGTTTTTCGAGACAGGCTTTCTCTGTAGCTTTGGAGCCTGTCCTGGAACTCACTCTGTATACCAGGCTGGCCTCGAACTCACAGAGATCCGCCTACCTCTGCCTCCCAAGTGCTGGGATTAAAGGCGTGCACTACCACCGCCCGGCTGGTTTTGGCTTTTTAAAAACATGTTTATTTGTCTTTAATTGTGTGTCTGTATGGGTATGTGCATGTGAGTATATGTGGCCTCAGAAGCCCCTGGAGCTGAGGTTACAGATAGTTGGGAGCCCCTGGGAACAATAACTGGGTCTTTTGCAAGAGCAACCGGTGCTGTTAACCACTGCGCTCTCTTCAGGTCCTGGTTTTGGCCTTTTAATTCTGAGTCTCACTGTATAGACCAGGTTGCTCTCCAACCTGCAATCCTCCCTAGGTTCTAGGCATGCGCTTCCATGCTCTGCTTGCTTGTCTTTCTGTGAATGTGTGCAAGACTCTAGGTTTGAGTGTGTGTAGTGTGGAATTTCCTTTCATTTTAAGTACAAGTATTGTTCTTTGTTTGTTCTTACAGTTGTTGCTGGTTTAGAGGTTGAATGTGAGCAGACCTTTCTGACCCTTGACCTCTTTCATTACCTTCTTCATGCAGAGTCTGGTCCGGAGTCTGTCCCACCAGCATCTGTGACAAGTGTCTTGGATGACACTGGAGTTCAAGGGAGCCCTGTTCTGGATAACTGTGGCCAGGGGTTGCCAGAGACCAACAGCTCGGTATCAGCCAGTGGTGACCTCGTCCTTCACTCGGTCAGCTGCCATGCTTTCTTCTGTGCAGGGGTAGGCTGTGGGACAGGCACCCAGTTGGGAATCAAAACTAAGAGACTCTCTTTTGACAGGTGTCAGTTTTGGTCCTGAAGGTGAATGAAGTGTCATTTGGGGTTGAAGTTCGGGGTGAGGACCTGACAGTAGCCTTGCAAGCAGAAGAACTGGCCCTGCAACAGTTGGGCACTGTGGGGCTTTGGCAGTTTCTCCATGAACAATGCCCAGGTACAGATGATGACCATTGCAGAGAAGTGGTGGTATTTCCCGAGGCAGGCGGGGCTCATCGGCACGTTTGTCAGTTGGAAAATCTGCCTTATGTTACACGCTTCGTTTAATATTTTAAGTAGATACCAAAGAATATTTAAAAAGTACACATAAAATAACAGCGCTGCAGTGGACTCTTTTTTTCTTTTCTTTTCTTTTCTTTTTTTTTTTTGGCCTTTGGGACAGGGTTTCTCTGTAGCTTTGGTGCCTGTCCTGGAACTAGCTCTTGTAGACCAGGCTGGCCTCGAACTCACAGAGATCCACCTGCCTCTGCCTCCCGAGTGCTGGGATTAAAGGCGTGCGCCACCCCTGCCCGATCTGCAGTGGACTCTCATGCCTTCCGTATTGTACACCTTATACTCGACACCTGGTTGGTAAGCACAGCAGCACCTGCTGGGCTCTTTTGCCTGACACTGCCCCTGGCCCTCCCTCCGCTGTCTTAATTAGCCATCCTCTTGCATTACATTGTCACTTTGTACCTGTTTCTATCAATATGTTACTTAACTTCGGTCTATTTCTCTAAATAGACTCGTGTTTATTATTTTGTGATTTTTTTTCACAAAACATTGTTTTTATTGACAATTTTGTTGGGAGTGGTTTGGAGGGGTCTCGGTATGTAGCTTTGGCTGGCCTGGAACTCACTTTATAGACTATGGTTGCCTCAAATTCACAGAGATCCACCTGCCTCTATCTTCCAAGTTCTGGGATTAAAGATGTGTGCCACTGTGCCAGGCTTCATTAACAGACTTCATTAAAGACTGAGTTTATTTTTCATGTCTTGCATGAACACCAGGTTCATGTTTTGTGCCTGCAGAGGCCAGAAAAGGGTTTTAATCCCCTGGAAGTGGAACAACAGATATTTGTGAAGTCACCATGTTGGGACTGGGACCTGTGGGTCCTCTGCAAGAGCAGCCAGTACTCCTAACCACTGAGCCACCTCCCCAGCCCTTGTTTGAGTCTGGGTCTCATGTAGCCCAGGCTGGACTAGAAACTGGCATGTATCTGAGGATGATCTTGAACTGCTGACTCTATTGAGCTTCCCCAGTGCTAGGACTGTTGTCACAACCACATGCCTGACTCAGACCTAATCTGCTCGGTGCTCTGGGGTCTTGAGTTACAGCAGTTAATTTTTACAGTATTCTGCCTTGTAGTCTGTCCGTCCCCCAGGTTTTAAGGTATAATTTGAATAGCATAAAATTCTTTTGTTTCAAGTGTATAGTTGTGTAGTCACCATCATTACCCATGTCTATCACATACAGAATATTAGTTGTATCCATTACCTAATCACTTCTTCAGACTATTCTGAATAGGCTGCGGGTTGTCCATTTGCTGCTTGCTTGCTTGTTTGTTTATAGACATGGTCTCATTATGCAGCCCATGGTGACTTGCAGTTCAGCTGCGTGTCCCAGGCTGGCCTTGAATTCCTGATCTTCTCCCTGTGCCTCCTGAGCTCACTTGCTTGTGCCACCGCTCCACCTTCTGTCACTGTCTGAAGTAGAGGTGCTGTGAACTTCTGGGTGCACATGCTCAAGAGTTCCCTAGGCTTTATGTCCTTAGGTAGCGATTCTAGATCACTAAATCTGGGTGCTCCAGCTTCTCTGGATAGCGATTCTAGATCGCTAAAGCAGGGTGCTCCAGCTTCTCTGGATAGCGATTCTAGATTGCTAAAGCAGGGTGCTCCAGCTTCTCTGGATAGCGATTCTAGATCACTAAAGCAGGGTGCTCCAGCTTCTCTAGGTAGTTGCTTCCCATAGTCATTCCGTGTACATGATTCCCACCTCAGGGAAACTCCAGATGGTTCTCTGTGGCACTGTGGAGGGATTAGCATGGATGAGTGACAGATGTGAAGGCCAGTACTCTAGAGAAGGAGATGCTTAGTTTGAAGTTGTAGGCTTTATGTTCAGTGCTTTCCCTGCACCATTAGCCCAGTGTCTCAAATTCAAGCAAGGCCTTTTACTACCCCTGTACCTTGAGGGGCGTTCTAACAAGAAGCCTGCGCTCCTGACTCAGACTGTGTGAGGTTGGGCTAGTTACTCTCTGTGGCTTAGTTCACTCCTGTGAGATGGGATGGTTCTGCTATGCAGGCATAGGGTCGTGTGTGCTAGGCGTAGGGGAATGCTTATGGTAGTCTCTTTATTAATATGTTTTCCTCAACTCTCTTCTCAAAGGCACAAGCTTCCAGGAGTCCTCAGATCTGAAGACTGGCCACATCAGGCCTGCTGTGGGCCTGCGCTTTGAGGTGGGGCCTGGTGCATCTGTTCATTCCCCATTGGCCACACAAAATGGCTTCCTGCGGTTCTTACTTCGGGGCTGTGACCTGGAGCTGTTCACCTCAGTGCTTAATGGTCTGGGGCCTTTCTTGGAGGATGAGGAAGTCCCAGTGGTAGTCCCGATGCAGATTGAGCTCCTGAACTCCAGTATTACCCTCAAGGTGAGAGGGACCTTGGTGTTTGCCCCGGATTCTGTCTTTCCTGTCACCTCACAGCTCGGTGGCCCAGTGAATGAAGGGGGACTGACATATTTCAGTAGCATGGGGATGGGCAGACAGGTCCAAGCCTAAATGGGGGTAGAAGGATGGATCAGCTGGTAAAGCGTTTGCTGCTTAAGTGTAAGGACCCGAGTTTAGATTGCTTCTCATAAGTTAAAAAGACCCATTCTTGGGAGGTGGAGACAAGAACTTTCCAGAGTCTTCCTAACCAGTAAGCTTCAGGTTCAGTGAGAAACCATCTCAAAAATAGTGTTGAGAGAGGGCTGGAGCGGTAGCTCAGTGATTAAAAGTACTTGCTGCTCTTGCAGAGGACCTGAGTTTCTTTCCCAGCATCCACCTGGTGGTTCACACCATCTGTTACTCCAGTTTTAGGGGATCTGACTTCATCTTCTGACAGGCATGCACATGGTACATATACATACACGAATGTAAAATATTTATACACTAAAGTTCAAGGAGTGAGAAAAAAATATTTATACACAAAGTGAACCTTAAAAAAAAGTAAGGAGGAACATGATTGAGGTAAGACGTCTTGGCCTCCACATGCACACATGTGAACATGCATGTGAACACATATGAATGTGAACACATGCACACACACTGACAAAGCCTAGGCCATTTGTAATCCTAATCCTGTCTTTGTCATGTAACCCATGTCAAGCTCCTGGTGGTGTGACTCTCAGTCTCGCCGTCTCTAGGACTGGTGGTGTGACTCTCAGTGTCGCTGTCTGTAGGACTGGTGGTGTGACTCTCAGTCTCGCCGTCTCTAGGATAGCTGGGGCTTTGCTCTGCCTCTTGGACCTCGCAGGAATGTGTGAGTGAGCTTGCAGGATGGGTCAGTGGCTAAAAGCAATTGCTGCCAAGCCTGAGGACCCAGGTTTAATCTCTGGAACTCACATTACTATGTGAACCTACTCCAACAAATCTGATCTCCACATGAGAGCTCTGACATGCACACACAGACACACATACACAGAGACACATATAAATAAAAACAAGAGTATCTGGAGAATCAGTGACGTCAAACTGTCCTGAGCTGGATGGTAGAGGCATGGGTTATATTGCCCTGAGCTGGGTGGGTAGGTCACGTGGTTCCCCTCTGTCCTTCAGGATGATATCCCTCCCATCTATCCAACGTCCCCTGGCCCTGTCCCCATCACTTTGGCAGTGGAGCATCTTGTGCTGAAGCGGAGTGACAACGGTGTCTTTCACCTCGGTGGTGAGTTAGGCCTCTTGGCTTCTCTGCTCTTCCCCTTTCTCTGATAAGTCAATATAGTTGACAGATCGGAACTATCTGGCTATTGGCACCTATTTGTCACTTAAAATGGTTATTTCTCCAGTGCCTGCTCAGGACAGACCACTGGATGAAATATCTGAGAAGCAGCAGCTCCCACAAGAACAGGTACTCCTGGTGCCCACAGGACAGGATTTGGGACTGCAGGTGAGGACCTGACCTAATCTTCCCATAAACTTCTAGGGCTCTAGGGAGTTGCAATTGTGGAAGCAATAAAACTCACATGTCTAAAAGGTCACTGTTGTGTGCAGCTGGTGCTGTGGCCTCCAGTCACCAGCAGGAGCTTCTGGAAGAGAGGATGGAGGCTGTAGGCAGGAGCTGGTGGGCGTGGCCCAGCTCTTCCTGTAACTGATGAGCTCCGCAGAGGGAATTGGACCCGTGGAGTTTCAGTCATTGCCTCAGTGCTTCTGCTGAGTCCTCCCTCCCCAGCCTCATTAGTGGTGCTTGTTGCAAGGAGGTATTGCTGTGTTCCCTAATTGTGAACTACTTATCTCCCAGGAGAAAGACTTGCCTACCCTACAGCAAGAACTTATGGACACCAAACAAGCACTGGCCAGCGCCCACCAGGACAGAGAGAAACTTCTCCAGGAGATTAGGAAGTACAACCCTCTTTTTGAGCTCTGACAGCAGCTCACTCCTCTGTGCCCAGGAGAGAAGACATCACCAGCAACAGCACCACCTAGGATAGAGGGCCGGGAGGGAGCACCCTTGTGTGCCTCCTGCTGGCTGCTAGCCTGGGCGGAGGACAGTGGAGAGCATGGCTGCTTCCAGGAACTGGGGTAGCTGTGTACCTGGCCCTGCACCATATCTTGCCATTATGTAGCCTTGTAGCCCTCTGCGTACTAGAGGAACCTTCTCTACACTGTAGAGCATTTCACCTCCTGGTTTCATGGCAGTGATGTTGCTTCCTTTACGGTGTATATGAAAAGTGTCCATCTGAGTCATGTGCACAGCCACCAAAGATCCCATGTCCCAGCGCTTCCTCTGGCATACCTAAAAAGTCCTTGGCTTGAGTTTTGGAGTAGATCAGGAAATAGCCCAGCCTCAGGGGTTGGGTCAGAGGAGGCCTGAGCTGAGGGAGCCATGGACTGCCTATTTGGAGTGGGAGCTAGGCTCATCCCATCTTGGCGATAGCCTTGGGTCCATCTTCTGGTCTGTATTCATTGTGATGCTGTGAATGACTCAGCCAGGTCGTGGTCCCGACACAGCAGTTGTTAGAGTGCTCAGCTGAGGGCATGATGAGGTGGGGGACAGCCCTGCTCCTACAGCTGTACCTGACAGGCCGGTTTTTTTCTGCACTAGGAGCCCCTGATCACCTGTTTTCCCAGCACTATGACTTTCTGCCTTTGCTACTTCAGCACTTGGTAGTTTGGGAGCTAAACATGTGCTCTGACCTAGTAGCAATGCCTCAGTGTGCTGCCCCACTCCCTGTTACTGTGGCTTTTTCAAATCATGCTATTTCACCTAAAGTAAACGGTCCAGGTTTCCTCCTGGCACTGTGAGAGAGCTCCCTTTCCTTCTGATTGTCAGAGTTCGGCTCTGTGCTGAGCTCCAGGTAGTGCTGGCTGAGCAGAGGCATCACTAGCTCACCTGTGTGGGGAGATGGTCGCTTGTGATGCCTGGGGCTGAGGCTCGGCAGGGGAGGAGAAGCACCAACCTGTGTGTTTTGAGGGTAAAGGAAAATACTTATGAACGAGGTCGCATTTATTCAGACTTGTAGAACTCAGTCATGTTCTCCACTAAGGCACATTTCCAGACATAGTTCTTGCAGGATTGTGGTTTGTTTGTTTTTATAAATGACCTAGGACTTTAAATGCCATTAAATGGTGCTGCTTGTAGACAGTGAAAAGCAGACCAGAAGAGAGAAACACAGCCATAGAAAAGTCACAGTGAGCAGGGTTGTGAGTATGAAGTGTGACACACAGGGAAGGGATGTGGCTCAGTGGTATTGAGTGGCACATGTGTGTGACTGGACTCCCCCAGCATTACAAACACAACAAAAATAAAGATGATGTATATCTGAACTATTAGTACTACTAAAACATACTCAGGAAAGAATCCAGAGCCTTGCTGAGGGAAGAGGAGCTGCTCTGATGCTGTGTCTGGCTGCACTCCCAACATCGTTAGGACAGTGCTGCCGGCCGACAAGAGCCCTGTCTCATGTAGAACTGTGGGGGTGACTTCATCCAACCATTGGGCATGTCTACCGGCTTTATTGATCTAGAACACAGAGAAGGGAATGGATGTTCAGAGAATAGGGAGAGCAGTCGGGGGGGGTGCATTGAAAACAAAGACTTCTGCAGAGAAGAAAGTTGAGGGGAGCAGGTGACCACACACTTGGTCAAGAGTAGGGGGAACCTAATCTGGAAACATTATCTCTAGGGCTCTCACTGCCTCAGGGAGAAGAAAGCACTTTTAGTAAAGTCAGAAGTCTTGAAGAGCTTATTCGAGAAGTGGCATCTGTGTTTCTAAGATTCGTAGAAGAAAAGCGACAGCTAGTAACTAGGAAATAGAACCATCTAACGTCAGGGTCGCTTGAAGTTCACAGTCACATCCTCATCCCTCCAGGAGGATGTCTAACACTTGGTGTGCTTTTCCCTCAGGCTTGCAGCAGAAACACATTGTGTCAAGGATAGTGCCTTAATGGCCAGAATATCATGATTTGGAGCTGAGGGGTTCTGGGGTTCTTGTCCATGTGCAAATGGAGTTTTAGTTTATGTGATAGCTTCAGCCTTTGTGTCTAGAAGTCATCCCTGAAGAAACATGGTAAAACTATTATTCCGTGGGATTTCAATTATGTCATTTTTTTGTAATTCAGTTCCCCTGTGCATTGGGGGATGACTCATGAGCTGTGAAATGGCTGTGTGAATCTTCAGGGTCAGGGGAGAAGGTGGAGTGAAGAGCAGGGCAGTCCTTTTGGAGCTCGGCTCTGAAGTTGCCATTTGTAACATGAAATAATACCTCAAGAGAACCACTGTCCCTCCGAGACGTCAGCCACCGCACATTGTCCTCGCAGCTGCATCATCTGGGATCGTCTAGATTTCCTGTTTACATGCATGTACTAGGAATATGCCTTTGTGTGTGGACTAGAGCGGAGTCCTCTAACTGGGCTGCAGAGGTGGCCATCAGTGTCCGCTTCACTGGGATGATTGATCTCCAATGGAAAGCCACCATGGGTTTTCTTTCCCATGCATTCTGTGTGTTTCCTCTGACCCTTTCTGTGCCGTGGGCTGTCATCTCCACATTTCTCTACTCTGAAGGAATGGTACCTGTGTATGAACTAGAAAGGGATGAGACCACATCTCACAGATGCTGTGACTCAAAGAGATGGAACACTGCAAGGAAGGCCATGTGGGTTCTCCTGGGTGGGAACTTCTAGATTTCTAACATCAGCAACATCAGGCCACAGAAGTGAAAACAGCTGTTTACTACCCAAGCTAGTGGAGTAACATCTGGTTGAAAGCCATGACAGATGTGACTTAAGTGACTGTCTCTTGGAGCTTCAGAGGCCACACATAGTCGTTAAGGAGACTTAGGGCCTTGTCTAAGTACCACCACATCTTCTGCCAGGCCTTTGCATTTCCCCAGTGTAGCTATGGAGAATGAAGAGGCATTTCAGCCATGGCACAGGGAAGTAACAGTGAGGCCTTTCTAAGTGGCCAGACTTGGGATTGGAGCTTCCTGTCCTGCTATTGTGTCCCTGCCTTATCCATTATCCTTTATCAAAACAGGAGTAGTTCCTACATGTTAAGAATTTCCTATTGGAGTTGAGAGGGCAAATCTTTGTCAGTTTCCTAGTTTTTAGTCAAGATTTAGCCTGAGTCTTAAAGCATTCTTTGTGGAGTTCTCCACTGAAGTGTCTTCTGCTTTGGCTAAGCCAATGAGTTTTAATGTAAGCCACTAAACGTCAGATCTGTCCAATTACATGAGTTTGAGCTGTTTCCCTAACTCAGGGTGCTACAAACAAAAGACTTGCCCAGGAAAGCTTCAGAAGAGAACCACTTCCAACCCTTCCTGTGACACTCCACAGTGGAGGGGAAGCAGGTCAGTGGATTGCCAATTATATCAGTAGCCTTACTACTGCTAATCACTGTCAATAAAACGTCACTTCCTTCTCCGAGGAAAGCAGTGAGAATGTATACGATGAACTGGAATCCTAGTCAGTATTGGGAGATTCTAATGTTGCAATATCTGATCAAACCCTGCGTGTACTGGTTCTGTGAACCACCTGAAAAGCAAATTAAAACTATTAAGCGGCATTGGTCCTTCTGTGTCTGTTTATAGAAGGTGAAGCAAGTGAGCTTTGACCTGTGCTTTTTTTTTTTAGGTTATTTTTGCTGTGTACCTAATTTGGCCTCAAACTCATGATGCTCCTGGCCAAATGTGGGGTTTACATGGCTGTAAACAGTGCTGGAAGCTGGGACTATGCCTAGATTATTTTCATGCTTGCCTGTTATGCATGGAGACCCTGAGTCTGATTTCCAGCACTGAGTATAGGCACACATCCTAATCCTAGTATTGGGGAGGTAAAGACAGGAAGACCACAAATTCAGGTTATTTCCTAGACTACATAAATACTCGTTTTTAGTGATTTTTGTGTATGTATGTGAATATTTGTCCATGCCTATGAAGGCCAGAAGAGGTACTGCATCCTCTAGTTCTAGAGTTATGGGAAGTTGTGAGTGCTGATGTAGGCTGGGAACTGAACTTGCATCTGTTCTTGTTTCTTCTCTTCAGGAAGAGAAAAGGGCAAGGTGTGGTGACCACCTCAGAACTTGGGAGCTACAGACAGGCTCTGAGTTCAGCCTGATTTACATAGTGAGTTCTAGACCAGCCAGACTGTCTCAAAAACAGATTTTTTTTTCATGAAAAAGCCGAGACTAGCGCCAGGTCTCAGCGGTGGCGCTCTGTGAGCTTGAGCCAGTGAGCTCCAGACGGCCCCCGTCTCAACCCAAACCACCAAGCGGTGCTGGCGCACGCCTTTAATCCCAGCACTCGGGAGCCAGCCAGCGTTCCTTGGTGCAACCCTGTCTTCAAAAACCAAAGTCAAGACTTTAGTTTTATTTAGACACTGGAAGAATGATAAATTTTGCCTTCAACAAAATAAACTTTTCCACACAAGTCGGAAAAGTTTAATGGTAACTCCGCAGGAGAATCTGAAATGTTAACAGCATGAAGTATGTCACCCCTGTGACTTCATGGCAGATGACCCCAGGTTAAGTTTTCTGAAAACCAGAGGTGAGAAACAACCTGGGTCGTAGCAACTTTAGGCTTCAAAGTGAAGCTAGCAGGTTGTCTTTGTCTTTGTTACTGGTGCCTTACAGGTGTGACAGAGACACTGAAATCACCATCGTGGGTCCTTGGAGCACCGACGAGGAAGCACCAGTGCACAGCCCAGCTGTGGAGTCTGGACCGCTCTCGGGCAGATCTAGAAGAAGATGATTTTCTTGTGCTTAGAGTTGGGGATCTGCCCCTTGGACTTCAGTCTCCGAACAGCCTCCCGCATGTGCTTGGGCTGCAGCGGTGGCATCTCTCCCCACTTCTCACACACATCCAGGGCTGGCATGGGGAAAGAGACAGTGTCGTTAACATAAGGTTTACTAACTTGCCACAGAAACAAACTAATGTTTTTCCTTAAGAAAACTTCACAAAGTCTATCACGCTGGCTTTAGTTATACCCCACAGGGACCGGGTCACAGCTACAGGAAAGAAAAGGACATGGCAAGCTGGAGATCAGCAGGGAGAAGCAGCCAGGCTTCAGGGAAAGCTCTCAGTGGGTGTTGCTATCAGGGCATTCTTGTCCTCTTACCCTGCACAGCACAAGCAAGGTCTGTTTTGTCACCCTGGGCAAGGAGAGGGATTGCCTAGACGGTTTCATCCCTGCCCTCCATCCCCGCCTACCCAGTGATAAAAACTACAAGAGTAGCCATGTTCTCCTCAAGAAAAGACTCTCTATAGGATCAACTTCTGAAACTACCAGAGACCCTTAAATGCCTGCTGTAGATGCTCTTGAAAGTGAGACCCCATGAGAACAATAATGTTGTATAACCAACAATACTCACCTTCTTCTACTACCTCCCCCACAAAAACTTTAGAAATACCAGACATGGCAATCACAACATTCTGGGACACAGAGGTCCCCGTGATAGACTGGATCAGCTTGGAAGAAAGAAAGAAAAAGACTGTTACGATAATCAGTGACTGGCTTTGGAAGCAGTACGAGCGAGCGCACGCCACACTGAGGGCTGTGTGCTAAGACTGAGACTATTACAATAAGATGCTTGCTGCTCTTCCAGAGGACCAGAGTTCAGGTCCCAGCGCCCATACTGGGTGACTCACAACCACCTGTAACTGCAGTCAGGAGATCTGATGTCCTTTTATGTCTTTCATGGGCACCCCCACACATGGTATACACCCACAGATACATCACTAAATACAAAAAGAAAAACAGACCCCCCACCCCTGAAGATTACTGTGTGTTATGACTTGCCATGCCTGGCATACAAGGCTGGCGTTGGCCAGGTGATGAGAGAGGTGATTTTATCTTCCCTCCTAATTAACATTACCTCACTCAGATGAAGACACAGCTGTGGACTCTTAGCGTCTTCCTAACACGAGGGGGAACACACTGGGGCGGTCCATCCTTACCCTTTTAATGGCTGCCTTAGGGAAAGCTGACCGGCGATACATTTCATAACGGTTCAGCTGCTCCTCAGAAAAAGAAGAGACGAGGATTCTAGACAAAGATTCAGGTAATTAAGTTGGTTAATGAGAATGAATACTAAAGGCATAAGACAACAAAAGCAAAGCCCCAGACCAAAAACAAACCAAAATGTGTTTCACGGAGTTGGTGGCTTTAGGCTTAGTGCGCTTGAGGATGGCATGTCTACTTCTCAGGACTTCTGGAAGAGGAAAAGGGCACACTTTCCTTCCCTACAGACAGAGCTGCGTGTGGCAGTGTGCACCTCCTCCTCCTAAAAGACTCACAGCTGTGCGAGGAAAGAGCACTGTGTTCTAATGCTGGCTTATGTCACCTAACAGTGAACACCTAATACAGACATCTCTGTTCAAACCAGGCTCTTCAATGTTAACGTGTTTAGAGGAAAACATTCAAATTATGTACAGTCTTTAGAAAATTTTTGAGACATGATATACCTCAGGTTAGCCTCAAACTTGAGTTTCTGATCCTCCTGGCTCCGCCCTCTAGAGGGTGGGATTACAGTTTTACTCAGTGCTGGATCCATCACAGGGCTTCCTGCTTGCTCTGTAGGCAATCTACAATAGCCTCAGTGCTAATATTTGAAATTACTGAATCTATCTTCTATGCCTATGTAGTGTATGCATGTGTGGGGGACACAGTAAAGACACCTGAGGTAAGCAGTTCTCCTTCCACCATGGAGGTCACGGGCATGGAATTAGGTTGTCAGGCTTGCTGGCCAGTGCCCTATCTGGTGGGCTGTATCCTTCCTGTTTTAAAGATTTATTTATTTATTATGTAAATAAATTGCATGCATGCATGCCTGTGGGCCAGAAGAGGGCAAAAGATCTCATTACAGATGGTTGTGAGCCACCATGTGGTTGCTAGGAATTGAACTCAGGACTTCAATTGAACTCTGGAAGAGAAGGTAGTGCTCTCAACCTTTGAGCCATCTCTACAGCCTCCTCCTCCTTTTTTTTTGAACTTACCTATGTGAGTATGTTTGCGTGTGTGTGTCTGTGTGTGTGTGTGTGTGTGTGCGCGCGCACATGCCCATAGAAGCCAGAAGAGACTGGAACAAGTTAGAGGCATTTGTGAGCAGCTTGACGTGTGAGTGCTGGGAATTCTGTTAGCACAGATGGCTCTTAACCTCTGAGAAGTCTCTCTAGCCCCTTATATTCTTTATAGTTAATTCTTTTAAATAAATAAAGAGATGGCCAAACCAGATGATGAACTGGTTAGAAGATGAACTAAGGGCTGGATAGGAAATTCACAAAAATCCAATGGCCAATCAAGATGGAAGAAAATGAATCTTAAGTATTAATCAAGGAACTTGAAATGATCAACTAAAACAAGATCACAATTTTTATAAATCAGAAGATATGCTGAAGATCCTCTGAAACACATTCATACTAGAGTTTATACAGCTGGTTTATCCTAGAAATGAATAAGATGTAGAGATATGTCCAAAGATGTAACAGTGTTGTTAAACAAAAATTTAAAGACTCTACCTAGAATAGGTAAAGGGGTTATTATGAGTCACATAGAGATGCAGCACAACCAAGTTAAATGTACAAATATATCCACATATATATTCTTGGAATAAGATCCAGCAGCCGAATTTTGGGCCTTTTTTTGTATTATGAGTTATCTGTAATGACCCCATATCATTGCCACTCTAAAAGTCAAGCTTTTTGAAGAAAATGATGACTCTGATGTATAATTACTGATAATGAGAAACACTGACTAAATGTAATGTTAAAAACAGAACATAAAAACAGAACATTTTGAAACAGCAATTATTTAATATTATTCTTATATTTACACACTTATTTTGTGTATGTGTAGGAGCATGCCTATATTTTGAGGTCATAGAACAATTTCCAGGGACCGGTTCTCTCCTTACAGTGTTGGTTTCCCAGGATCAAACTCAGGCCATTAGGCTTGGTGGCAGGCACCTTTATCTGGCAGTTTGCTGACCTGAAAGTACATCCATGCATCGTGGCTCATGCCTATAATCTCAGCACTAAGGAGGCTGAGGCAGGAGGATCAAGAGTCAAGACTAACTTAAACCTCATGAGAGCCTATCTCAAAACAAACAAGCAGCATGTAAGAGTGAGTGCAGAGCTGATTTAGGGCTTTGGAACGGAAGTTAGAAAAGACTCACTGCATCTTCTGAATCTCATCCTCATCCACTTTCTGCTTCTTCTCTCTCTTCTCCTTGGTATCTAGTTTCAGCTTTTTGGCTGCAGGAGTAAGTAAGGATGGGTCTTCCCTCTCGACTGCTGTTAGATCTGAGACGTCCTGACTCTTGATCTGGGAAGATGGACAGAAACTCTGTTACATGTTTGGTATACTTTTCAGGCTTGGGCAAGGTCAGCAAATGCCCTCTCTTTCCAGCTCAGTATATCTGTTTATGCAGTAGCTGTCTGGTTCTAGGTACTGCCTATACCATCAGCATCGAGAGGCTGTCTGTCTCCCAAAGGAAGATTATAGGCCAGCTGGAGAGGAAAATGAGCAGTCCAGTATTCCAGCTGAGCCACAATCACACAGATATCCTCTATCTGTTTACCAAGGAGCCAAATCAGCACTCCCCTGCCTCATCCCACAGATGTCAGCACAGTCCTCCATCCAGCATGTGGGAGCACCACCAACTGCAGTGTTCCAACCCTTCTCACTACTAGACTAGAAACTTTGTTTTTTGAGACAGTCTCTTTACATAGCCCTAACTGTCCTGGAATTCATTATGTAGACCAGGCTGGTCTCACAGAAATCTGACTGCCGTTGCTTCCCAAGTGCCAGGATTAAAGGCCTGTGCCACCACCATCAAAGTCTGGAAACATTTTTTCTTTGTGATTTAAGACAAGGTCTTATTTTGTAGCCGAGGCTGCTGGCACTCCCCTATCCTGCCTCCTTGCTGGGATTATAGACTTGTACCAACATATTGAGATTAAACTAAAAACTGAGAGATGGATCAGGGTTATGAGCATTGGCTGTTCTTGCAGAGGATCTAGGTTCGATGACCAACACTCAGGTGACAGCTCACAGTCATCTGTGCTCCCCAGTTTTAGGGGATCTGATGCCTTCTGAATTCTGTAGGGATCAGGCACATACATGGCAAACATACGTACACAAAGGCAAAGCATCCATTCAATAAAAAAATTTTTAAAAGCCCAAACTTAAAATTATGCACAGTCATGCACAATGTGTGTGGACTGGCAAGTGTTGACCACAGGGCAATCTTTGTGGAGTTGGTTCTTGTCTCCCTTTATGTGGGTTCTGGGGACCACACTCCGGTTCCCAGGCTCTCACGGCAAGCCCCTTTACCTGCTGAGTCGTTTTACTTGCCCTGTGCTAAAACCTTTTTAAAGATGTCATTATTTACATTTCTCTCCATATCAGCACTCAACAGTTTTACTTGTGACAGGTGTAATCCAAATTCTGTCCTACCAACTGACCATGGAATCTTAATACACCAGAGCTCGTTACTGCAATTTAACAGTTCCTTTAAAAAGAGATTCATATTTAAAAACTCGGAAATTCAGCGAGGGGGAGTGAAGGCATTATATATCTGACAAACCTTTCAACTTAGTTTCAGTTACTGATCTGTACATATTTACCAACCTTTGCGCTTCAGATATTTGTTTTGTTTTCTTTTTTGAGACAGGACAGTAGCTTTGCAGTCTGTCCTGGAACTCCCTCTGTAGACCAGGCTGGCCTCGAACTCACAGAGATCGCCTGCCTCTGCTCCCCAAGTACTGGGATTAAAGGCATGCACCATCACCACCTGGCTTGCACTTCAGATCTTCAAATTTATTTGTCCTTAATTTTGCTTCTTTCCCCTCTTCTCTTCTCCTTTGCTTTTTTTCTTTCTTTCTTTTTTCTTTTCTTTTTTTTTTTTGAGGTAGTTGGGGTAGAAGCAGGCCTTATTTTGTAGCTCATGAAGTCCTGAAATTTATTCCTTCTACTTCAGCTGCCCGTATGAGACATTCAGCTTAAAATTTTCTTCTGAAAACAGTTTTGCTGCAGATCTGTGCCAGGAGGGTCACAAGCTCAAGGCCGGTCTGTGTTAGGGAGACGCTCCTCATAAAGAAAAAAGCAAAATTCCAAGCCAGGCGGTGGTGGCGCACGCCTTTAATTCTAGCACTCAGGAGGCAGAGCAGGCGAATCTCTGTGAGTTCGAGACTAGCCTGGTCTACAATAGCTAGTTCCAGGACTACAGAGAAACCCTGTCTCGAAAAACTTAAAAAAAAAAAAAGCAAAATCCCATAAAGTTTTGCTACGTCTTCTTTTTCCTGACAGTTATTGCTGTCAACATTTTGAGGCAGTTGTGTTGGGAAGCCCATTTCCATCTGATCTACTTGTCACTCCATGAGCTCTCAAAGTCAATTCCAGCTCTAAAGCTCTGAGATTTTATCTGCAGAAATGGAACCTAAAGAACGCTGAGGTTCAACTAGGCAACAATGCTTAGCTTTTGAAGTGGCACAGTCGATGGTTTTGGTGGCCTTTCGAGGTTTCTGGAATTTAGCATCCAAGACACTGGTTCAATACACTATGAAGGTAGGGGCGGACCGAAGCAGCACCGACAGGCCCTCGTCCTTCCCGCCCCCCAGCCCCTCAAGGTTGCGGACACACAGTGACTCGCGGTGAGTTCCCGTTCTCCTAGCTACGGAAGCCAGGAAGCAACCCGGATACTCCTCCTGCCTTATCCACAACTGGTACCTACCTCGCTTTCCTCCGCTGCCGCTTCTTTCAAGTCCGCGTCTCCATCCCCGTCGGTTTCCTCCGGGATTCCCTCAGTGTCGGTGGTCGCCGGGACCCCAGGAGTAGTCCTCATCTCCTCTGACTCCGCTGGCTCTCCGCCTTTGTCTGTGGGCGACTCCCCAGGGTTGTCCATCGCCGCAGAAGCGGGACAGAGGGCACCGCAACACAGCCAGTTGAAGGAGAGACCGTGAGCTGCCCGGCGGAGCCAGGGCTTACGGCTGGTCGCGCCGCGATGACGTCACCCCACGGCTCCTCGGAGGGGTCATTTTCAGAAGCGCGTTGCTGGCCCAAGGGATTCCTTTAAACCGTGTTTGTTTTCTCCAGAAGATGCGTGGATCCTCCGCTTTAGGGAAGAAGCATTTTTGAAAGAGCGTACATTCGTTTGCGGAGAGACTTCTTTTTCTTCTCCCTCCTGGAAAGCCAATGCCAATTAATCTTTCTTTAACTTGACTACTTGAGAACAAAGTCGGGGAACCGGAGAAAACGCAGTCCCACCGCTTGCCTAGGGCTGAACAGCTTCCGGCAGGGACCCAGCCTTGTATTTTTCGAAAGAGCAGAGAGCACGGGCTTGTGTTCACCAGGGGATTGCTAGGGTTTCCCCTCTGCTCCGCAAGTATATCCAATCCAGCAGCATTTCTAATGCTCTCACTCATCGCTGAGGCTATTGGTCACCGCGAGTCAGTCGCCCCTTCCCGACTGCACGTTTTTTCCACTCTACCAATACTCAAAATCGGAACTGGTCGTCCAAATCTGACCTAAAAAAAAAAAAAGTTTGGTTAATTTCACAACTAAGAGGGAGTTCTTCTGACCGTTCCACTGAAGCTGTTTAGAATGGAGCGCGAGGAAACATTTTTTCTTTTAAATTATTTCATGTGTATGGTGTTTTGACTGTGCACCACATGCGATCATGGTATCCTGGGAGGCCAGAAGAGGGTGTCGGGTCCGCTGGAAATGGAGTTACAGACTGTTGTGCGGTGCCATGTGGGTGATGGGCATCACACCTGGCTACTCCTGTCCCCCACCCCTTTTTTTGAGACAGAGTCTCACTACGCTTTGGCTGGCTTGGAACTTGCTATTAAGACCAGGCCGCCTTAAGCTCACAGAGGCACACCCACTTCTGCCTCCCGAGTGCTGGGATGGCATGTGCAACCACGTCCAGCTATTTTAAAGCTCTACGGTCTTTCCTCAAGGAGGCACCAGAGGACGGGATTTTTCACGTCTGGTTCTAGGTCTGCGCGCCTATTCCGTCTTTAATCTGAGTCTTGAATGTAATTGGAAACACAGGTGCGTGTTACCAAATTTCCCTGGCTTCTACAGTGCTTGAACAAATTGTCATATTTCCAGTCGCACGAGTCCCAAACCTTTGGGAAGGCGAACACGTCAGGAGGCTGCCACCGGTGTGCCGCGCGTGTTCTCTCCGACCTGTTGAATGGGCAGGCGCGCTGGGAGTGGACCCCCATCTCCGCTGGGCTCCGCTCGGCTCAGTCACCTGCACGGCGGCCAGAGCCCCGCCCACTAGGTGGGCAAGGAGGCGGGGCGCGGGGGCGCGGTGACGCGTGACGCCGGATCCCGGAAGTGACGCGCCACGGGGGGGGAGGCCCAGGAGGCGGGGGAGGGAGAGGGGGTGGCGTCCCCGGCCGGTTTGAGGGGTGCGTTGCCCGGAGACGGAAAGTTTGGGAGCCGCAGCGGGCTCTGCGTGGCCCCGGGTGGGGGGTCCGAGGAGCGGCGGCCCTGGGGATGGGGAAGGAGCAGGAGCTGCTGGAGGCGGCCCGCACCGGGCACCTCCCGGCCGTGGAGAAGCTGCTGTCCGGGAAGCGGCTCTCCTCCGGCTTCGGCGGCGGCGGCGGCGGCTCCAGCGGCGGCGGC
This sequence comes from Ondatra zibethicus, assembly GCA_004026605.1. Classification (NCBI taxonomy): domain Eukaryota; kingdom Metazoa; phylum Chordata; class Mammalia; order Rodentia; family Cricetidae; genus Ondatra; species Ondatra zibethicus. The sequence goes on along the minus strand of PVIU01010335.1, from coordinate 49,520 downwards.
GGCTCTGGGGGCGGCGGCCTGGGTTCTTCCAGCCACCCGCTCTCCAGTCTGCTGAGGTGAGTGCACGCGGGGCGGCGCGGGGCTGCGCGGGGCTGCGGGGTTTGCAGCCTGGACGGCGCGGGCTCCCTCGAGAGGTCGCGGCTGCAGGGGCGCGCGCGGCGCAGGCCGGGCTCTAGCGTCTGGCGTCGGCGCTGCGGAGAATGGGGGGAGTGCCCAGGTGGCAGCCCGCGCCGCATGGCACAACCCGGCGTCACCCTCGCCCGCCGTGGGGTGCCAGCTGTCGCGTCTCACAAAAGCGACTTCGGAGCAGCCCGAATTCGCGGAATCCCGCTCACATCCTGCAGGAGCTCCCACGCAGCGCAGAGCCTCGCGACTCCCCTGGAGCACATTCCCCTCATTTCCTTCTCCCTGGAACTTGGAACGTTCCTCCGGGCTGTGTGGGACCCGGCTTTTGTTTGTTTTTAAAATTGCTTCTGCATTGATCGAGCACGAGGTGTTCAGTCTTTGAGCCTCTCTTGGGCTTGAAGCTCAATTTGTCGTCAGTTTCCTTGTAGTCACCCTTGCTGGGTTCGTCCAAGTGGCGTCTGCTCATTTCCCCAGGGCACTTTCTTGGTAAGAAATCAAGGTTGGGAAAGCCTTGTTTAGGAAACTGAGGTGATTTCAACTTTCTGAGGTGTTAGACACTTGAATCCGGGGCTACAAGGGGGGTGGGAAGTCACTCTTTGTCGCTTAGAAGGGGGATTGGAATGCTTTGTCAGAGTGCATGAAATGTGTTGGTTCAGCCGTGCTTTCGTAGCAGTTTCTTTTCCTTCCTTGTTCTTTTGAGGTTTTCAAGAAGTGGAAGTTCATTTAGCAGTGGCTTCGTTGGCTTCTGTTCCCTATTAGTTTGTGTACCTTTGGTTTGACTGAGCTTGGAGAGCTTGGACCCAAGAAACCCAAGGCTCTATGAAACAGTCAAGTATCCAGTACTAAGTACCGACCTACATCTTCTCAGGAAGATTTTAAGAAGCACTCCAGAAGAACCCTCCCTTTCCTTTGGGGAGGAAAAACCTCAGTCTGTTGGCTGCGATTTCCCCAGCCCCTTGAACAATACTGGCTCATAGTAGTTGGCAAAATTTGTTGAATAGATAGAAGTCCTGATTGGAGAATGATGCTTGTGTGTGCGCGATGGAGGCTAGAAGTTGACATTGGTGTCTTCCTCAGTTGCTATCCATCTTTTCTCTTTGAGACTGTGTCCCTCATCAAAACTGGAGTTTGCTGATGGTGCTAGATTGGCTGGCCAGCAAGTCCCAGGGATTCCCCCTGTCCTCCCTACCCTCCCAGTACTAAGGTTACAGGTATATACGGCCATGTTGACTTTTTCCCCCTTCCTTTAAACATGGGTGCTAGGGTTCAAATCCAGGGGCTCCTGTTTGCTAAACAAGCTCTTTACAGACTGAGCTGTCTCCTCAGGGGATCATCTGTCTCTAAATAAATTGGTGGTAGGCCTCCCTGTTAGCAGTTGATACTTCAGAGTAGGGATAGGTTGGAAGTCCTCAGGGGATGGTGTACTTAGGCTAACTTTGACGTTGATCCGTCATGTATAGTGAGAGTGTTCCAGGTGCGCAAACCCTGCTCAGAGGCGCGGAAAGGAGACTTACTTGGTGTTTGTGGGCTACTCCGAGAAGGCCCTGCTTGGGATCTTGAGAGGTTGGGCTCCTTAAAGGTAGATAAGAATGGACTGGTGCACCGTCGCCTTTCCTATCCACAGTCCTCCTCACGCTTTGGTTCTCAGTCCCCACATTAGTGCCTGGGGACAGAGAGCAGGTTGTCTGAGTTAGGGCTACTACTGCTGCCATGAGACACCATGACAAAGGCAGCTCTGGGAGGGAAGGGTTTATCTGGCTGACCTTCCACATCCTCCTAGTCATCACTGGAGGGAGTCAGGACAGGAACTCACACAGGACAGGAACCTGGAGGCAGGAGCTGATGCAGATGATGCAGGGGACTGCTTACTGGCCTGCTTATCATGGCTTACTCAACCTGCTTTCTTACAGAACTCAGGACCACCAGCCCAGGGATGGCCCCACCCACAAGGGGCTGGTCCTTCCCTCATCAATCAGTAATTATGAAAATACCTTGTGGTCAGATCTTATTTTCTCAATCAGATGCCTCTAGTGTCAAGCTGGCATAAAAGCAGCCAGTACACAGGTGCTCAGCAAGTAAACATTGGATGCATTTTTTCTTTCTTTCCTTCCCTCTGTCCCTCCCTCTCTCCCACCCTCCCTCCTTCCCTCTCTCCTTCCTTCTTTTTTTCTTTTGACAGTGCCTCACTGTGTAGCCGTGGCTGACTTGGAACTCACTGTGTAGGCCAGACTGACCTTTGGCTAGCAGAAGTCTGCCTGCCTCTGCCCCACAAGACCTGGGATTACAGTGTGCACCAGCAGCCTTGTTTTCAGTTTCACCTCTGCTGTTTTGTCATCTGCAGTTTTGGTGTCTAGGAAGTAAGGGAAAACTACACCAGTTTGGAGGTCCCTCTAATGAACCAATGAGGTAGTACTTGGAGATTTGCCAGGAACTCCCTAACCCCCAGACTACTCTGCTGGAGGAGTGTAGACTTCTGCCCTCACTACAGTCAGGTTCCTGCTGGTGTTCCCTCAGAGGCCGATGAGACGTTGCTGAGAGCTAGCTGCCGTGTATTTGAGCAGGACAATGAGGTCTGTCGAGTGTAGTGGTTTTGCTTTGGGTTTCCTGCCGATGTTTCCAGTTTCTGCCATCAAGCATTTGTGGTGTCTCCCTTCCCTAGAGTCACAGAGCTGCTGGGCTCCTCATTGGCTCCTGTGACTAGTAGAGGCCACAGATGTCCATGAGCTTCCTAATCTCCCACTATTGTGGCTTTTAGAGGCAGGGAGGACGTTTAGGCCCTTGTTACACTAGGTGTGTCATTAATTAGGGATGACTGGTTCACCTACTGAAAGAGGTTGAGGCCATGCATTTAAATAACCACTAGGTCAGCATGTCCCCTCTGCAGGTTTGGAGATGGCAGAGATGCGTCCCTCATGTATCCAGCCTCTTTCTCTTGCCGGGAACCCTGAGTTGTTATTGGAAGCTGCGGACTCCTAGTTTGGCGTCTTGACTTGTATCAGCGGACATATCTATCCTTGCTCCTTAGTACCGCAACTGCAGCCTACCTTCCCCTGCCAGTTTGAGGGGCTTGTGGCTGCAGTAGATATGGTGCTGCAAATCATGCGTGTTTGTTTCCTCATGTATTTATGACCCCACCCCCACCCCGTTCATTTCACAAAGGTTTTGTATGTATTCTTTGTGTGTGTGTGTTCATGGGCTGCATGTATACATATGTGGAAGCCAAGGGTCAACCTTGGATGTCATTATTTTAGGTGCTGGTCCCCCCTTTTTTTGCTGGAGGGGGGGAAGAGTGTCTCTCAGGACTTCTTGTTTCCTTCTCCCCAGCCCTGGGTTTGCAAGCAGACACCGCCAGCACTCCTGACATTTTTATATGGGTTCTGGGGAATTGAACTTGGGTCCTCATGCCTACGGGGCAAGCACTTTACCATCTGAGCTATCCCCCCCAGACCCTTTAGTATATTCTGAAGTTAGAAAATGCTCTCTTCTCTCCCTGCATGCCTTGTCTCTTAGGGAGTCATCTTCTACTTGGGTCTTCACCTCACACAGTCTGCTATGGCTTTCGTATCCACAGCTCTTGCCAGCTTTGGGGGGCATGTCCTGTAATACATAGTAGTTTACCGCCCCCTCCCTTTCATAGCTCATCTCTTTGGTCTGTTTGCTGGCTAGTTTGTCAGCTGACACAAGCTGGGGTCATCTGTGAGAAGGGAACCTCAGTTGAGAAAAGTCCTGATTGTTGTAGCCCACTGTGAGCAGCGCCACGCTGGATGGTGTAAGAAAGTAGGCTGAGCAAGCCATATGAGACAAGCCAGTAAGTCGTGCTCCTCCGTGGTTTCTGCTTCTGTTTGCCATGTTCCTGCCTCGAGTTCCTGCCCCGACTCCCCAGTGATGGAGTGTGGCCTGAGAGCTCTAAGCTGGAGTGAGCCCTTTCCTCGCTAAGTTGCTTTCGGCCCTGGCACTCACCACAGTACTAGAAGCCCTACCCAGGAACCTGCCACCGTCAAGTTCTCAGTCACCAAGAGTGTATCTGAAGCGTAGTGTCAAGAAAAAGCATTTACAGACACCGCGTTCCCCCGACTCCCATGTGTTTACTGTCCCTTATTGCAGCATAGAGCACTAGACTGAAGTCAGTCAGTTGTCTGAATGCACAGTCTGCTGCCACCACTGACTGGTCCCTTGATGTGTAGACGGTAACTACTTTGATCCCTGCTTTCTGTAAGATGAGGATAATATTACCTGCCGTGTAGATGCTGCCTTGGGTAAGAAATTGCACCACAGTTCCTAACACATCCTGTGCAGTCGCTGTGAACTGTCCTCAGCTCATCACGCAGTCTCTCGTGTTGCACTTGTTACGTGCAAATTGCTGTGTAAGACACGCTTATTTTTTCTTTCTGTTTCTGGTTTTTCGAGACAGGGTGTTTCTGTGTATCTCTGGCTGTCCTGGAACGCATGCTGTAGACCAGACTGGCCTCGAACTCAGAGATCTGTCTGCCTCTGCCTCCCAAGTGCAGGTGTGTGCCACCACCCAGCGACACGTTTCATTTTATTTCATTTATTTTAGAGACAGGGTCTGATGTAGTTGAGGCTGGCTTTGAACTCATAGGTAGCCACAAATGATTGAACTTTTGATTCTCCATCTTCTAAGTCCTGAGTGCTGCTATATTACAGGCATGTTCAACTGTGCCCCCACTCAGACACATTTCAGTGGTTTCTTTCATGCTTGGTGATCTCTCTCTTCTTTGAGAGGTGGTGGATTAGAAACTGTCAATAAGGGTGTGGACCTGCTTAGGTAGACATGTTAATGCCGCTTATTAACTGCTTTGTTCCAGGCCAAGCGATTGCTAGATGCAACACTAACATATAGTAGATGCCATGTCAGAGTTAGCCCTTCTCACTGTATGCACGGCTAGCTTATAGAGTTTACAGTAGTATAGTATGCCTGGGACAGACTGACAAGATGGAGTGTGTAGCCGAATGTACACACGCGCCCCTTAGTCAAGTCGTGGCTAACAACCCAACTAACTCGACCCATGACTCAAACGGCTGTGGATACAGAGGTTTGTAGCTCTCCACACCTGAGTAGACCCAAAGCACTATTGTATTATATCTTAGTGCTGTCTATTATGAGTTTTAACCATTAAATAATGATTATGTTCAGTAGATGTTTAACTTTCTAAACAAAGTGATGCAAATATAATTTTTGTTGCTTTGCTAATGATCAGTAGATTAGCCAGTTCTCCAAAGTGCTATGCAGATCCTGCACTGCATGGAGTATATTTTGCATGGAATAGGATTATTTTCTGTTTCCCAGATGTACACCATAGCTTGAGAACTGGGGATAAGACAGCCTTTAAACTTTTTTTAATATTTATTTATTTATTATGTATACAATATTCTGTCTGTGTGTATGCCTGCAGGCCAGAAGAGGGCACCAGGCCCCCATCACAGATGGTTGTGAGCCACCATGTGGTTGCTGGGAATTGAACTTAGGACCTTTGGAAGAGCAGGCAATGCTCTTAACCTCTGAGCCATCTCTCCAGTCCCCAGCCTTTAAACTTTTTACTTAGGATGCTTTTAGCCCCAAGTGCATAGCAGACATGAAATTTTCCTGAAATGTAGTCGGCCATGTTTGGGTTTACAGTGAAACTACTGATTTCCAAGAAAGCAGTGTATGTCTAAGAATACAGTAAGATGTAGGTTAGAAGGCTGAAGGTCAGGCAGTGGTGGCACATGCCTTTAATCCCAGCACTTGGGAGGCAAAGGCAGGCGGATCTCTGCGAGTTCGAGGCCAGCCTGGTCTACAAGAGCTAGTTCCGGGACAGGCTCCAAAGCTACAGAGAAACCCTTTCTCAAAAAAAAAAAAAAAAAAGGCCAATAGGTCGTTGCTAAGACTGTGAGCTGGCTCCTGAGCTATGAATCAGTATACATGAGAGGAAAGGCAAAGTGAGGTGCATCCAGGGGTCACACAGAGAAATACAGTCGCAGATGGTGGTTGTGAAGGAGACTTTGTCACAGCTGAAGAGATCTGAGAAGCTATGGACAGTATTAGTAGGTGTAGTTTTAAGTCCCTTCCTCTGCCATCTTGTGAAAACAAACATACAAGGGGAAAATACCACAAATGACGTGAAACCTTTTTAGCATCCTAAGAGGAAAACACTGACTGTGTAAGATGGCAGAATGGGTGATGTGGTGTGACCCTATGCACTGACTGTGTAAGATGGCAGAATGGGTGATGTGGTGTGACCCTGTGAATTTGCCTGATTTAAGTTCCTGTTTAGTCAACGCAAAGGCGAACAGGAGAAAGACCCCAAAATAAAAACAAATAAAACCCACCTTACAAACCAGGACACAGCCATCCCCTAGGGTAGCTGTCCTCCCCCCAAATCTTTCATTAAACTATCTTCATTTAGAAAGCCTTTTTTAGGTGCTAGGGTAACATTGAATCTAGGGCGGCGCATATTTTAGGCAGGTACTCTGCCCTGAAGCTACAACCCCAGCTAACCAGTTCTTGAAGAACTTACATGAATGTTCTGTCTGTATGTATCTGCACCAATGCATGCCTGCATCCCAGTGGAGGCCAGAAGAGGCTGTCAGATCCTCCAGAGCTGGAGTAACTAGTGGTTGCGCGCCACTGTGTAGGTATTGGGAACCAAACCCAGGTTCTTTGCAAGACCAGCCAATGGATGCTCTTAATGACTGAGCCGTCTTTCCAGTTCCAGCCAATGGGTGCTCTTAATGACTGAGCCGTCTTTCCAGTTCTAAGAACTTCTTAGGATACTTTTTTTAGAATCTGGTCTTTCTTAAGTTTGGAATCGAGGTATCTTAGGGTTTTCTCTAAAGGAGAATGGTTACTTTGTTCAAAACAACAAAGAAAAAAGAAAAGGGTAGCAATCCTGGCACTGTGTGTTACTTTATATCCAGGATCTTGGCATCAGAGTGCAGTACAGGGCTGGAGTTTGCTGGTGCCTGTCAGGCCTGGGCTTGACTCAGATCTTTGCTAGGAGGAAAGACAGTCTAGAGAGTGCCACTCTTTTGTTTGTGTGTTTGGTTTTTCCAGACAGGGTTTCTCTGTTTAGCTTTGGTGGTCCTGGAACTAGTTTTGTTTGAGGCTGACCTCAAACTCAGAGATCCGCCTGCCTCTGTCTCACGAGTGCTGGGATTAAAGGCGTGCGCCACCACCGCCTGAGTGTGTGTTATTCCCCCCACACAGTTTCTCTGTACAGTTTTTTTTTAAGACAGGTTTTGGGGGCTGGAGAGATGGCTCAGTGTTAAGAGCACTGACTGTTCTTCCAGAGGACCCGTATTCAATTCCCAGCACCCACATGGCAGCTCACAATTGTCTGAAGATCCAGTTGCAGGGGATCTGACACCTTCACACCAACGCACATACAATAAAGTTAAATAAACCATAAAAAATATTTAAAAAAAGAAAAAAAAGACAGGTTTGGATCCTGGCCTGGATCTTGCTCTAGACCAGGCTGGCCTCCAACTCACAGAGATCCACCTGCCTCTGTCTCCTGAGGGCTGGGATTAAAGGCGTGCGCCACCACTGCCCGGCTGAGTGTGTCATTAAGTGAGTAGGGTAGTATGTGTAGCGGAATGTGGTTGATGTATTTAATAAGTCTGTGCTCCTCTTTCTCCAAATTCCCCAACTGAGTTCAGTTTTCACTACATTAGCTATAGAGCCTTGTGGTGTGAAGTTTGATTTGTGCCCTGGTCAACTTCAGCCTGTTCACTTGTCAGAAGAGCTCAGGGACCAGCAGACATTGTATCCTCTCCAGAAAACCCCCTCAGTCCCCTTCCTGAGTTGGTTCACCCCAAACAGCTTTGAATTTGGGTTTTTGAGAAGGAAGTTCAGGTCATTTCTGCCCTTGTCCTAGGTAGGAAAATAAATTAGGTTCTATATCACGTGTGTTTGGAAACCATGCTCCCTGGTGGATAAAGGAGCAAGAGCTCCTTTCTGGAGTGTCCCGGGAAAATGGTTCCCACATTGATTTCCAAAAGATTACGGGGGAGATTTTCTGTGGTGTAGAAAATTATATCGTGTAATATGTTGTATCCGTAGAACATCCTCAAATAATTTTGGTGTGGTTAGGGTTAGTGGTAGCAACACAAGAAATTATATGGTAGGGCTTCCAATTTATCCTTTCTCAGTAATTTATAGATCAAGTTCATTTAGTTTACAATTCAAAAAGGAGTTTTTAAGATTGGTTGTCTGTCTTAAATCCAGCTGTGCCTGCTGGCCCTGCCACTGCAGTTACTGAGCCAGCGGGGCAGGTGTGACCTGGGAGGCAGAGCTGCCTGCAGGACATCAGTCCCAGCTGTGACTGAGGCAGCTTAGCAAACTTCTCTAAGCTATCGCCTCATAGGTAGAGCCAGCCTGGACTGGTGTGTCTCTCGAAACAATATGCAAGGCATGTACAGCTTAGCATGTGTCCAGAGGTCAATAGACCATGGCTGCTTGATCATCCACGGTGAGCATCATCCAGATGTCGCCACCTTTGATGAGTTGGCCCCTTGAGTCAGCTTGTGAAGGGCCTGTCTTTCGCTGCTGTCATTGCAAACTGATAGTCACTGCTATTACAGGCTCCTAATTCTTTCAGAGGAAAGGAATCTCAGTCTTCAGCCCACCCCGGACACTGTCGCTCTATGTAGCCTTGGCTATCCTGAAACTATTATGTAGACCAGGCTGTCCTTAAACTCAAAGAGATTCAGCTTCATTTACCTCCCAAGTTCTGGGTTTAAAGGTGTGTACTACCATGGCCATCCTAGGAATCTCATTTTTAAAACATCAGAGTGGCAAAGCTAAGCCAGGTCCTCAATCTCTTGCTTAATGTTCGGAATCGCTGGAGCTTTGGGGTTGTGGAATATACTGGCTAGTTTTATGTCAGCTTGACACAGGCTGGAGTCATCAACTGAGAAAATGCCTCCATCAGATTGGCCTGTGGGCAAGCCTGTGGTGCATTTTCTCGATTGATGGTCAGTATGAGAGGGCCTGACTCACTATGGGTAGTAACGCCCCTGGGCCAGGTGGTCCTGGGTTGTAATGAAAGCAGGTCGTGGAAGCCAGTAAGCAACACCCCCTTCCCCCATGGCCTCTGCTTCAGTTCCAGCCCTGAATTCCCTGGATGATGGAATGTGACATGGAAGTGTAAGCTAAGAGAAACCCTTTCCTCCCCAAGTTGCTTTTGGTTATGGTGATTATCACAGCACTAGAGACCCTAACTAAGACCTGGGAGAGTGATGTAAGCCCCTCAGTGGGATTGTGAGTCCCTAGAACATTGTGACTCCCTGGTGTCCAGTGACTGATCGCATTCTCTGTGACAGGGACAGGGCAGCCGTATCCCAGTTGCAGCCGGGTTTGCAGCACACTAGTTGCTGCTGACTGAAAATATAATTTCACAGCATTTAAATTGTCGTCTGGTTCTTTGTTTGCTTGTTTTTTGTTTTTTTTGAGACAGGGTCTCACTGTGTAGCCCTGACTGTCTTGGAATTCACTGGTAGACCAGGCTGTCCTCGAACTCACAGAGATTCATCACATGGATTGTGCCACTGTGGTTGGCTTAGAGCTTGTTTTATTTGGGGGTTGTAGACATATACTTTGTTGTAGAAAAATGTCAAAAACACAAGAACACATACACACATCATTGTACCACCTAAAGATGTAACGGTTGCAGTTGTGCTGTTCATACTTGGATTTTTTTTGTGCAAATCTTTTTTAAAAATGGAAATGACATCATAGTGTTAGTAACTTGTGTTAAACTTTCACATAAGGTGTTATGAAAATGGCCCTGTGTCTGGGTGGTGGTGGTGGCACACACCTTTAATCTCAGCACTTGAGAGGCAGGTGGATCTCTGTGAGTTTGAGGCTAGGCTTGTAGTAGGAAGGCTGCTCAGCCCCAAAATAATCACACAGAAACTATATTATTTCAATCACTGCTTGGCTTATTGGCTAACATACTAATTTAACCCATCTCCATTTATCTGTGTATTGCCATGTGACTGTGGCTTACCAGCTGTAGCTTCAGCTGTCTCCGGCTGGGCTATATGGCTTCTCCTTCACTCCACCTCCTTTCTCCTAGCATTCAGTTCAGTCTTCCCCACCTACCTGAGTTCTGCCTTATCAACAGGCCAAGGCAGTTTCTTTATTCACCAGTGGTATTCCCAGCCTACAGAAGGGAATCCCACATCATAGGCTGGTCTACAAAGCAAGTTACAAGACAGCCAGGGCTGTTTCACAGAGAAACCCTGTCTAGAAAAACAGAGAAACAAAAACAGACAAAAAAGTCCCTTCTCTATACTCTTAAGCCTTGTTTTTAGAGCCTTAGTGATATCTGTGGTATTTAGGAACTGTCATTTGTTTAACCCCCTTCCTTCTGTGAGACATGAGTTTCTTCTCCTTCTCCTTCTCCTTCTTCTTCTTCCTTCTTCTTTTTTTTTCTAGACTCACTCTGTAGACCAGGCTGACCTCAAACTCACAGAGATCCACCTGCCTCTGCCTCCCAAGTGCTGGGAATAAAGGTGTATGCCATCACCACCTGGCTTTAAAATTTTTTATTGCATTTATTTGTGTGTGTAGGGGTCAGAGGAAAACTTTCACTGTTGTTTTCCTTTTGAGATGGGCTTTCACTGTGTGTGTATCTCTGGCTGGTCTGGAACTTGTTATAGAGACCATGCTGGATTCGAACTCATAGTGATCTGCTTGCCTCTGCCTCCTGTGTGCTGGGATTAAAGATGTGTGCTATCATCCTGTCTCAGAGGATAACTTGTAAGAGTGGGTGGGGTCTCTGTGCTATCATCCTATCTCAGAGGATAACTTGTAAGAGTGGGTGGGGTCTCTCCTTCCACCATGCAAGAGACCCAGTAATAGATCTCATCGGGTTTGTACTTGGAAGCAAGCAGCTTCACTCACTAAGCCACGCCTCTGTCCTGAGGATAGGGTTTTTTTTCCCAAAAAAAAAATTGTGTGTGTGTGTGTGTGTATGTGCTTGTGCACATGTGAGCGTTCATGACTCTCTGCATTTGTAGAAACTAGAGGATGTTGAGAAGTGATTAGGAGTTCTGCTTGCTCCTGCAGGGGACCCAGTTGAGTTCTCAGTATCCACACTGGGCAGCTCCCAGCCAATTATAACTCCAGCTCCAGGAGACCCAACACTGTCTTCTGGACTCCAGGACTGTATCCGTGCACGTATCCCCACACGACAGACGTGTACTCATAACTGAAGATAAGCGTGGTTTCTGTTGTTTTGAGAAGAGGATGTTGTTGGCCTGGAGGGATGGCTCAGCCGTTAAAGGCTAGGCTCACAACCAAAAATGTAAGAAGAGGATGTTGGGCCCTTGGGTCTAGATGTGCAGGAGTTTGTTACAGTGGGTGTGAGGATCTGAACTTCAGTCCTTATGATTAAAGTTTTTGTTTTAAAATTACTTTATGTGCATGGGTGTTTTGCTTGCATGTATGTCTGTATACCACATGAATGCCTGATGCCCATAAAGGTCATAAGAGGGCATTGTGTCTCTTGGAACTGGAATCACAACCAGTTGTGAGCCATCATGTGGGAACCTGGAATTGAAACTGGGTCCTCTGCAAGAGTAGCAAGTGCTCTTGACAGCTGAACCATCTCTCCAGCCCCTGGTCCTCATGACGATACATCATGCACTTTAAGCACCAAGCCATCTCTTTAGCCAAACATAGGAGTTTTAGTGGTTAACTCAGGGCTGTCATGTTGTTCTAAGGCAAATGTTTAGAAGGCTGTGAATAACACATACATGAAGCTCTGCACTCTCAGTGAGATGATGTGAACACAGAAGCTCTCTCTCGCTGCTGTTCTAGCTTTTAAAGTGGGTAATTACACATCTGCAGCTTCTAAGGCTCCGTGCAGTGGCCATCCTTTGTCATGGCTGCGTACTGCTCCTGTCTCTGTTTGGTGGTGGCCAGGAGGTCATGCAAGCCTTTATTGACTGTTCTCTGAGCGCTACATCGTAGGATTAAGTTTTCCAGGTAGGAAGTGTTTGCTCACTAGGATAAGTAAAGTAACTTTTTAATTACTGTCCCTTAAAATTTTATTATTTATTTATTTATGGATGGAGACATGGTCTCTTGTAGCCTCCAACTCACAGAGCCTGATCTTGAACTTGTGATCTTACCCCATTTCCCAAGTGATAGGGTTACAGGCATGTGCCACCATGCCTGGTTCATTTATCAGTTCTTTTGGGTATTTGTGAGTTTCAGCTTTGCAACAGCTGTACAGATTCTATTACATTTCTTTCAGTTGTATGGAAAGTTTAAAATTTTCAACAATGCTAATTTTGTTAAGGGACATAGTTTACCCCCACCTCCAATGGAACCCAGGATTTCATGCATTCTTGGTAAGCACCCTACAATTGAGGTACATCCCCAGCCTAGGAACCCTTTATTAAAAAATAGCAGCAGGACATGGTGACCCATGCCTTTAATCCCAGCACTCAGGTGGAGAGGCAGGCAGATCTCTGTGAGTTCCAGCACTCAGGGCTCTTTTACAGGAGAAACCCCCAAAAAGCCAAGCCAAAAACAGAACAACAAAAACAGTAGAGACGAGGTGGGTCTGTGGTACAGGCTTGTGACCCTACTACTGTGGATGTTGAGGCAGGAGGATTACGAATTCAAGACTTGCATAGGCAATTTAGCAAGACCCTGCTCTAAATGAAAAAATATGAGAAGGGCTGGGAATGTAGCGCCATGATAGAATGCTTGCTTGGTGTGCCCAGGGCCGTGCGTTCAAGTCCTAGTACCACACTACCTCAAAATCAAAATGACTTAAAAATGGAAGTTGTTCCTCTCTCTTATTTGTGAAAAGGCAGGCAGAGTGGTGCTGTTGAGGTCAGGTAACCAGGAAGCAGAGCCCAGTTAATTGGACACGAGGCTTCTGCGGACACCATCTGCCTGCATCCTAGCCTCGTTCGTCCTCATGGAACAGCCTTCCCTTGTTTACTTATACCTGAGCACGATTATTGTGATTTCCTTTTCTGTTTCCTTTAAACGTGTTTCCTTTCTCAAGTCACTTTTTCTGTAGATTAAAGTTTTTACTTATAAAAAGTCCTAGAGCAGGCACGCTTACAGAACTGATCAGCTCAGGCCACTTAACTGAGGAACTGAAAGACTCTTGGATGCCCCAGTGTTTCCTTCTGCATCTTAACTTACTTTGTTTTTGTTGAGATATGGTCTCAGGTAGCCTGGCCTGGAACTTACGTAGCAGAAGGACTTTGAACTGATCTTCCTGCCTCCACCTTTTGAATGCTGGGATTACAGGTGTGCACCACCACTCCCAGCTCCAGTTCTGGCTTTATCCCTAACTATCAATGTTTTGGTCCTTGGGTCCAGCCTTCTTTGGGTGAAGCCAATACAGAGCCTGGCCCACCCTGTAGTGTTTATGGTTGTCAACTCTCCTTCCTGACTACTGCAGGTGGCTGTGTCAGCAGGTGGGTGTGAACACGCGTGTAAAGTGGGTCACCTTTGCACTCATTGTACTTGGCTCTGCATCCCTATTTTCTGTTTGCTTTTACAGCTCACCTGCTCAGTGGTTATTCCCACTTTACAGCTGAAAAGACAAAGGTTTAGAGGGGTTTAAAGTGGCCAGCTCGGGGGTCACACAAAAGAGGGCAGAGCCAGGAGTTCCTGCAACTCCCAAACTCTGGATTCCAGCACCTGTTGGAACACTTGGAGAGTTCAGTAAAGCTTTACTTAATTTCCTATAACAGTTGCTTTTACATACCTTACTCCATGTTGCTCCTTTCACCAACATTAACTCATTTTATCTTTGTAACAACTCACTGGGGAAGGGCACATGCAATGCCACCCAGGTAGCAAGCTGCCAGGAAGTGGGAGGCTTGGTTCTGAACCCAGGCAGACTGGCTCCAGCCTTCTGGCTTAGTTACTAAGCACCTGGGAATTCTTTCTTTTTCCCAAGTCTGGAACACAGCCCCCTGGAGCACGTTGATTACGTAAAATTAGATGAGCTCATTTTTTTCTAACCATTGGCCGTTTCTCTGGGATATAGGAAAATTGGATGGAGAGATGTCTTTAAATGTAGGCCAGCTCTCTGGTTCAGAGCACGTGCGGAATGATGCTCTTGTGGCCCGGGAAGAGGGAGAAGCCTCCCATAGGTCTCTCTGAGAGGCCTTGGTTTCCTCAAGACAGGTTCATGGAGCCATGCATCTTACCTGGGAGAAAAGCCAGACTCCTCCATCAGGTGAAAGTGGTTAAGGTTTTGGATTGGTGAAATGCCGGGTACACTGGTGTGGCCAAAGTGAGTGTAGGGAAGTGAGTCTGAACCGCTAGTGAGAAGCCGGAGGCACGTACATGTGCCGCACACTGTGTATGGGTATCCGTCAATGTGTATGTGTACACACACTCATACCCATGTACCATGTGTGCTCTTGTATGCACGGGTGTGCTCTTGTAGCCATACACTATTGTGTGCTTCCGCCCAGCTATTGCTTTCTGCTCTCCCTTCTCAGTTCCCACCGCTGTCCTTAGTGCTTCACAACTGGGTCTTGCTTTCTCAAATAATAATTAGTCTTCAGAAAATGATTTTCAGAGGCTCTAATCTGCCTGGGTCAAATGATGTGGCTAATAGTTGAAGCCTGAGGTTGTGAGATGGGAAATGTTGTTTGCCATAATCCTTGCTGTTTCAGTCTTCACTTCTTCAGTGAGAGCATTAGTGTCCATCTTACTGATGAAATTCAAAGAGGTCAGGAGCCATGCCTGGGATTGCGGCCCTCCACCTGATATGTGGAGCTCCCGGCTCCTGGACTGGCAGGGGAGACCGGCTCAGAGCCTGTGAAGCAGCCCCTGGGTCATGTATGGTTGGCAGTCGTGGGGCGTGCTATTATTTTACCTAGCAATAAGGACAGCTCAGATGTGGAAATTGGCAGAGAGTCTGGATTTGTCACTTGTAATCTGTTGCTTTCTCCAGAATTGTCCATATAAGATCCAGCTGGAGACTCGTTTCCTTGCTAGTCACTCCTCAGCTGTTCATTTTGCCATCATTATCAGACACAGAGCACATTTTCAAAAAGGCGTTTAAGTAAACAGCTCAGTATTTATGACTTTGCTTTACTGTTTAGCAGTTTTCTCTTTTAAAAGAGTGCTTAAAAGAATCAGACCCAGGGCTTGTTTTCAAATAGGGTCTTACTGTTGTACCGTAGCCCATGCTGCCCTCTCTCATCCTCCTGTCAGCCTCCCCAGAGCTGGGGTTACAGGTGTGCACCGTGTCCAATGGGAGGATCGCGTGTGTGCGTGTGTGCGTGTGTGTGTGTGTAGAGAGAGAGAGAGATTCAGAAGCTATGTAGTTTAGCCTGACCATGAACTGCCTGTATGCTTGAACTTTTAATCATTCCTCGTAGCCTTCCAAGGAGTGCAGGTTTGTGCCCCTGATAGTGAGGCTCTCCACAACTTAGTCTATTTACAAAGGGAGCATTTGTGCTACAAGTACTTAGCCGCATCCCATTCTCTTGTCAGATGCTTAGGAAAACCTGATTTTTTTTTTGAGTGACATTTCACAGTCATTTAAACATGTCTTTGATTTCCCAGAGGGGTGTGTGTGGTTGTATGATTGTCAGAGTGCTAAAGAGGCAGTAATGAAGCAAACTCCAAAAGTGTTTTTGTGGGAAGAGCATAGAAACTGATTTCTTCTTTTTAAAAGTCATTATTGTGTGTGTATGATGCATGTATGTGGGTACACATGCTGCAATGCATGTGTGGAGGTCAGAGGATACCTTTGTGGAGTCCATTCTTCCTTCAACCTTTATGTGGGTTATGGGGATCAAACTCAGAACTCCAGTCTTGTGTGTCAAGTATCTTCACCTCCAAACCTGTCTCAATGGCCTCAAACTGATTTCTTTATTTTTTAAAGACTTGTTTTAAAAATGTTTTAAATTGTGTGTGTGTCCATGTGTGTGTGTCCCCATGTGTGTCCCCATGTGTGTCCTGCGGGTATGTGCATGTGACTACAGGTACCCTAAGAGGCCAGTGGCATCCGATCCCCGGAAGCTGAAGTTATAGACAGTGTGTGCTGCCTGATGTGGATCTAGAAACTGAACTTGGGTCCTCTGGAAGAGCAGCCAGCAACTGAGCTATCTCTCCTAATAATGACTTCTTAAAATGTCTGTGTTTAGCCACTAAGTGGTGGTCCACACCTTTAATCTCAGCACTCGGGAGGCAGAGGCAGGAGGATCTCTATGAGTTTGAGACCAGCCTGGTATACAGAGTGAGTTCCAGGACAGGCCCCAAAGCTACAGAGAAACCCTGTCTCGAAAAACAAAACAAAAAACAAAATGTCTGTTTTCATCTTAATGTTGGTGCTTTCCGTTGCTTTGTGATGGACACCAATTGTAATTCTGATACTCAGAACGAGAAGAGGAGACGAGGGGGCACAAGAACTCTCCATGCTTCTTTTAAATGCTTTTAAAATTATACCAGTGTGAAGTCACATCTGTAATCCTAAAACCCAGGAGGAGGGTTGCTGAAGGTCTGGAGCCAGCCTAGGCTACACAGGGAATTACAGGCTAGCGTAAACTACAAAGCAAGACCAGACCCTGCCTCAAAAACACACAATAAAAGCCCCCCCCCCCCACCATGGCAGCTCATGACTGTAACTTCAGTTCCATGGCATCTGTTAGCTGCTTATGATCTCCAAGGACACCAGGTACATACATAGTACACAGACATACATGCTGGCAAAATAACTATGCACATAAAAATAAAATGAATCTGAAAAAGTGAACAACAAACCAAAATACACAAACAACAGTGACCTGAGTTTGGGTCTTGCCTTTCCCCCCTGCTGGCTGACACAGCTTCCTTATCTCTGTCTCATTTCCATCATATATAATAGAACATTAGCCAGGTATGGTAGCACGTGATCCCAGGACTTGGGAAGTGGGGGTTGCAGGATCAACCATGCCCGGGCTGCATGAGACTCTATCTCTAAAATAACAAAAATAAAAATAAAAAAATAACAAACCAATCAAACAGAAAAGGAAGAGCTCTCCTAAGCGGTTTTCTGAAGGTTCAGTCATGATGTGTGGATGCGTACAGACGGCTAGAACGTAGCAGGGCGGCTGAGGCCGCCTCCTGGGCGCCCAGCCATGCGCTTGTGGGGTAAATTGTCGTCCTGAGGAGTGCAGAGGAGGAGGCAGCTGGGCGAGGAGGGTAGTCTGAAAGTCCTTTCTCCGCCATGCAGGTTCTCTCAGGATCCAAAGCGCTGAGAAGGCTGGGTGGAGGCGGGAGGGGAACTGCTGGGGTGAAAGTGGAGAGGCTGGAATGGGCCAGACCTGTTTGCCCAGTTGGCGCCATGAGGCCCCTGCACAGTCAGTTAAGGTGAGGGTGCTGGGTTGGCTGGCAGCAGATTGTCCAGGCTTGAATGTTGGGCCTCAAGGAGTACAGACTTCGGGAGAGAACTGAGGAATTATAGTAGTCCAGAAACTCATTTAGTCTCAGCAGGACTGTAGAGTCCTTTGGTCCCCTTTGTTGGGAAAGATACAGTGCAATCAAGTGATTATGGATCTAGTATCTTTGTGAAATAAATTTTATTTACTGCAGTATTATGTTAAGTAAAGAAACTCCTCAGTGCCGTCGGGTCATCACGAGGCATTACTGTGTGCACTGTCTGTGTGCTGCTGCCCTGGGTGTGTGTCCACTAACCCCGTTATGGAAATAAATGCCAGGCTCAGGCCCAGTCACTGTCTGCACAGTGTGGCCTTGACTTCCAAGCCTTTGTTTGTTTGTTTCACTGTGTAGCCCTGGCTGTCCTGGAGCTCACTCTGTAGACCAGGCTGGCCTCACACTCTGTCTCCTGAGTGCTGGCATTAAAGACATGCACCACCCAGGTTACTTTTAAAAATGTGTATTTATTTTAATGTGTTGGATGTTTTGCATGTATGTATCACTTGTGTGCCTGGTATTCTCTCAGGCCAGAGGACACTGGAACCTCTAAGTTAGTGCATGGAAAACCTGAGTCCTTAACCGCTGAGCCATCTCTGCAGCCCCTCAGCCTTATCCTTTACGCTTTCTCCTGTCTCGAGGTGCATCTCAGTGTAGAGCACTTGCCTGATGCGCTAGGTTCGCTGTGCAGTGCTGCCAAAGGAAAAGAAGTATGAGTGGGATTGAACACACGAGCGCTGCAGGCTCAGGTCTGTGTTCTGACCCCCGAGTGTCTCTGTGTGCTCACGGGTACAGTCCAACACCCAAGCCCAGAGTACCCTTCCTGAGGGAGTTACTGTCTTGCCCTCTGGCACTGGGGAGTCTCTAGAAACATGTCTTATTGCTCCACCGTGTGCAGCATGGTTGGATGGGGAAGGGCTGTGCTAACACATTTCCACATGCATGTCTAGCCTCCCACCCTAGGCCTATGTAACTGTTGAAGCTCATCCCGCCAAGACTTCTCCATTGCCCCTTGTTCTGTGTCCTGAGCTGGCTTAAAGCCATCCATAGTTCACATGGGGCTAATAGCAGTAGTTAGCACCTGATCCATGTTTCTACATGCATTTAAGTGATCAAAATGCAGGCTACTCTCTGGGGAAGTTGGGGGAATTGTGCTGATTTGGAGCCAAAGGACAATTGGCAGTTTCTTCATTTAATGAGTGCCTTGCCTGTGCCAGATCACCTTGTTGGCTAGAGGAGTTCCAGAGAGAAAAGACGTCTCCATTCAGCCATTTGATGATCTGCTGGGAGAGCGAACAGGCAATAATCCTGCAGTGAGTGCTGCGGATGGAAGGATACCGAGGGCTCTCCAGAAACCAAGGATAGGCTCCCTCCCAGGCCAGGAAGGCTAAGGAGCTGTGCAGGCCTGGGAGGGGAAGCCAGAGCTGCCTCAGCTAGAGAAGAGCAGGGCGTGTTGAGCAGTCCTGCCTGCGGCTGTGGAGGATGTGAGAGCAAGGCCTGCGCCCTGGCGTAGATAGCTGGGCAGGTGCAGCGCTGACAGCGTTAGGTGGCCACGTTAAGGTGCAGCGCTGACAGCGTTAGGTGCCCACGTTAAGGTGCAGCGCTGACAGCGTTAGGTGCCCACGTTAAGGTGCAGCGCTGACAGCGTTAGGTGCCCACGTTAAGGTGCAGAGCTGACAGCGTTAGGTGGCCACGTTAAGGTGCAGAGCTGACAGCGTTAGGTGGCCACGTTAAGGTGCAGAGCTGACAGCGTTAGGTGCCCACGTTAAGGTGCAGCGCTGACAGCGTTAGGTGCCCACGTTAAGGTGCTGGGTTTTACAGCAATAAATGATGGGAGCCAACTCAACATGTTAAGGAGATTGGTTCATTTTTTAAAAATGAATTTGTGGGCTAGGGGTTGCAAAATGGTAAATACCCTGATGGAGGCAGGAAGAAGGCAAGTGAGATCATTCAGAAGATGGAATGGACAGGATGTTGTGACTGCTGGTTAGCACTGAGAAGCTCATCTGTCCCATGTCTTAGCATCAGGTGTGAAGCTGCAGAGTGGGCCTGTATGGAAGGAATGGATATTTGTGGGTCATAAGTGAAACAAAATGCTTTTCCTTCTTGGGGGGGCAGTTCTTGCTTTCAGACACCTCAGTTTATGTGACGTGCGTGGGAGTTTATAGCTAAGGCCTGGAGTTGAATGATAACTTTTTGTTTTGTTTTGTTTGAGACTGAGTCTGACTGACCTGGAACTTGTTGTGTAAAGCAGGCTGGCCTCAAATTCGCAGAGATCCACCTGCTTCTATCTCCCAAGTGCTGGAATTAAAGGCGTGTGTACCACACCAGCTTACCCAGTTTAATGATAACTTTTAAAAACAGACAAATGAATCGGTCTTCTAGTTAGTTTTACTTATTCTTTGTTTATTATGGCAGCATTTATATCTTCCAGTGGCTATTCCACAGAGAAGCCCTGTGAACCCCTTTGCTAAGTGGCAGCCAGCAGAAGAGGCCCGCCTTCCTTCGCCTTCAGGACCTGACATAGTTAGTTGTTCACTGATATACAAAAAGCCCAGTCAGCGCTTCTTGCAAAACAGCTTAGCATATGGGTTCTAAGGGTTTATAAGACTTACAGCTCGCTCTGCCTTTTCTTTGGTCTGAGCTGTGCTGGGATAACTCCTTCCTCACACACAGGATAACAGCAGGGTGGGGTGGGAGTGGGGTGCCACTGGCTGTCACCCTCGTGTTGGACTGTCCTTCATAAGGACTGTGCAGGTAGCACCGGGGACATCTAGAAAAGGCAGAACAGGGCTGGAGAGATGACTGGATGAAGCACACTTCCTGCTGTACAGAGTACCTGGGAGCTCCAGGGCTGTCTGGAGCCTTTGGCCTCTGTGGGTACCTTCTTGTACCCCCCCCACATATGTAATTTTTAAAAAATCTTGAAGACCAAACCAAAAACTAGTTTTAATTTTAAAAAGAAAGAAAATAGGCAGACCAAGTTCCCAGGGCTTTATGATTGGTGATCCCTACAGTCCTGACTCTGAGGGGCAGCTGAAACCATGGGCCATTCCCTTTGTGTGGAAAGGAAGCTGTTCTCGTCAGGC
Source organism: Ondatra zibethicus (assembly GCA_004026605.1). NCBI lineage: Eukaryota > Metazoa > Chordata > Mammalia > Rodentia > Cricetidae > Ondatra > Ondatra zibethicus. Next base: position 28,889 of record PVIU01010335.1, on the reverse strand, counting down.
AGCCAATTCAGACACCTGCCATCTCCATCTTCAGTTTTCCTGTGAGTTAACATGAATCCCTAACAGATTAGAAAAAATGGCAGTGATGTGCAGGGCTGAGAATCCTCAGGTGAGTGGACCCGACCCATGGCAGCATAAGCCCTGACTTACAGGACACACTTCTTGTCCTCGGAATCTGTGTTGTGTGCCGAGGAGGGCCTGCATCTAGGATGCGGCTGTGTACCAGGACAGTGCACCACTGCAGCAGCATGTGGCCTGCTCCACTCAGGAGTGCTCAGTGAGTTGCACACTGCAAGGAAACAGGCATGCTGCATGAGCAGTGATGCTGGGCTGAGCATGTGCAACCTGAGTTCCATGTTGAGATGCGACCACCACTCATGATCCACCCCTTGAATGTCAAGCATGTCAGGATTTCACAGTAATTAGGGGATGGCTCTCTAAGTAACTGCTGGTACAGCCAGGTCACGTTTTCAGGTTGTTGTCTTTCACTTGGTGCTTGTGTCACTCATTAGTGTCAGTGTCAGTGTCCTCTGATCTGGGTGTGGCGTGGTCCTCACTGCTCAAGAATGGTGCTCCCTCTGAAGACAGCATCCGAAAGCGTTCCTCCCCCAGCAGCCCCCTGGGGAGTGAATGGGCTTCAGTCCCATTCTCTCAAGAGCTTTTTGTGGATTCTCTCAAACTTTGACTGGGATCTTTAGGGAAAAATGCTGCAGACCCTGAGACCAAGTGGCCTTCTAGGGGTAGGACAGCAGTCTGGTTGGGGGAAAAAGATGTATGTATGTATATATGTATATATATACATATATACACATGTGATACATATATATGCATCACATATGTGTTTGGTGCCCTTAGAGGTCAATGAGGGTGAGTAGGATCTCCTGGAACTTGGGTTACAGCCTGTTGGGAGTGTTCACGTAGGTTCTGAGATATGAACTGGGCCCTCTACAAGAGCAACAAGTATGTTTAATTGTTTAGTCGTCTCTCCAGCCCAGGAAAGATCCTTCAGTCTCTGAGAAGGAGTTGGCAGCATGCTTTATGAAAGAGGTAGATTGAAATACTGGGAGGGACTGAACAGACATCTGTTTAGAGATCTGCCTCACTCTCCTGCAGAATGGACATTAGATCAGAGGGAGCACTTATGCGGAGCAGACATTAAATCAGAAGGCGCACTCTCCTGCAGAGCAGACATTAGATCAGAGGGAGCACTCTCCTGCAGAACGGACATTAGATCAAGAGGGAGCACTTCTGCGGAGCAGACATTAAATCAGAAGGAGCACTCTCCTGCAGAGTAGACATTAGATCAGAGGGAGTAGTCTCCTGTGGGGCTGACATTAGGTCAGAGAGAGCATTCTCCTGAGGAGCTGACATTACGTTAGAGGGAGCACTCTCCTGCAGAGCTGACATTAGATAAGAGAGAGCACTAGGAAGACCACTTTGATACCATGGTTAGAGTAACATTGACAAGAACATGATATATTTTGGACTGAGAAATTAATTTTGAGTAACATTTTTGTTTCTTCATGTATATGCATATGTGTTCATGTGAGTGTGGAAGCCAGGGGTTAATGTTAAGTGTTTTCCTCATCTGTAACCCAGGCTGGCCTTGAACTCGTGTTCCTTTTGCCTCAGTCTCTTTGTTGCTAGGACTGCAGGCTTGAAAACCGTGTTTGGCCTGTCTTTGCGTATCTGGTGTGTAGCAGTGAGATGTTGGTGATTACATACAGACCCTTCTCCTGTGGCCTGTTGCCTGCAGTGTGATGCCTCTTCTACTGACCTCCATGTGACTCACTGTGGTTGGTTTCCTCTCCTGCACTTTGTAAAGGGCACTGGCTTCTGCAGAGGGGAACTTATCATTTCTTTAAATGTTTTCATGTATTTCTGTGTGTGTTGGGACCTGTCCTCAGACCCAGACGCAGAACCATGGATCATCGAGTAGCTGTGCTTAAGTGATACTTTTCCCCAGCCAGGCCTTTAATCCCAGCACTTGGGAGGCAGGGGCAGGTGGATCTCTGAGTTCGAGGCCAGACAGCTAGGGCTACACAGAGAAACCCTGTCTCAAAAAAACAAAAGGAAAAAAAAAGTATTTCTTTCTTCAGGACTGGGGAGATGGCTCAGCAGTTAAGGGCGCTTGTTCTTACAGAGGACCTGGGTTTGATTCCCAGCGCTCATATGGTAGCTCCCAGCCACCTGTAACTGCAGTTCCAGAAGATAACAACGTCCTCTTCTGCCCTCCATAGGCACCAGGCGTGCTCATGGCGCCGTGTACGTGTATACAGGTTGGTAAAATACTCACACAAATGAAATACAAAAGCCTCAAGACACAAACAGTATTCATTAAAGGCTCACACACTGCCTGACGAAATAGTCATCGTGTAGCAAGTCACTTGATGCATGTGGAGTGATGTGGTTGTCACCCTTTCCTTTCAGTGGCGGTTTGTGTTTGCAGTGCTGAAATGCTAGGCAAGCACTGTCATGGATCCGCACCTCCAGCCTCACCGTGTGCTCTGCAGTTAATTAGGGAGGTAGGCAGCCTTTTCTAAGAGTGAGAAAGGGACAGATTCAAGGATTTTGTTTTTTAGAAGTCCTGACCAGTGCCAGGTTGGCCAGGATGTGAGAAACAACGTGCGCTGCCGGTTTCCTAATGTTCGTATCTACCCTCCCGCACAGTGACCATGCTTATTTGAAAAGGCCCTCTTCCCCGTCACAGCTGGCTCAGCTTCTTAAGAGCTTTTAGGAGGAAACTGCCGTCAATAAAGTGAGACCTTGGCACTGTACCGTGGCACTGCGTGCAGACCCATCCCAAGACTCCCAGTTCCCCACACTCGGTTGCCTGGTTGCTTCTTCCTGGCGATTTTGCAGAGGTTTCTGGGAGCAGCAGTGAGAGGGGCAGAGCTGCCTGTGGGAGGAGAATATGACTTAGAAATACTGCCCAACAAAAGCTGTCATCTGCATGACCTCAGCCAAATTGCTTCATGTATCTGATTTTCAAACATGGCTTATGTATGTGCGAGCGTATGGAATTTTTGTCATATCATGTATGTAGGGAGTCCTTCTGTTTGAAGTAAGGAGTATTAACTATTCACATATTGGATGCCCTGCCTATCAGATATTTTCACTATGACTCATAACAGTAGCAAAATTACAGTTTTGAAGTAGCAATGAAATAATTTTATGGTTGAGGTCACCACAGCATAAGGAACTGTATTAGAGAGTTGAAACATTAGGAAGGCTGAGAACCACTGCTCTAGGGTATAAACAAATGGGTTTGCTTCCTGTATTCTTGCCCCTGTGGCACTGCACACTTAGGACATTCTCAGTCCTGGTTAGCACTGTGGCCTGCCTTGCATGGTGCGTGTGTGTGTGTGTGTGTGCGTGTGTGTGTGTGTTGTGTTGTGTTGTGCATGGAGACATTTGTCCTATAGCAGTCATCTGGATTTAGTAATATATTGTGGTTGCCAGCTTGTACAGTGGTGTTTCTTTTTTCTTTTCAGGCAGGGTCTTGCTGTGTAGGAGGAGAGCCAGCTTGTTTGTCCTGGCTGCCCGGAACCGAAATAATCACCCAGAAACTGTATTCATTAAATCACTGCTTGCCCATTAGCTCTGGCTTCTTATTGGGTAACTCTTACATATTAATTTAGCCCATTTCTATTAATCGATGTATTGTCACGAGGCTGTGGCTTACCGGGTAAAATTCCTAGCATCTGTCTTCGGTGGCTCTATAGCTTCTCCCCTGACTCCACCCTTCTTTCTCCCAGCATTCAGTCCAGTCTTCCCCACCTACCTAAGTTCTGCCCTATCAACAGGCCAAGGCAGTTTCTTTATTCATTAATGGTAATCACAGCACATAGAGGGATTCCCACATCATTGCTGTGTAGCCTGGGCAGGCCAGAACTCTCCTGCAGTCTCCTTCCCAAGTGCTGGGATTACAGGGGCCGTGTCCCTTACTGTCCCAAGATTTCCAGAGGTTTTTCTGTTTACCGAACTTGATAGATGAAGCTGTAGAAATGAAGCAACGGTGTAGGGAGGTGGCTCATTGCTAAAGCACTTGCTGTGATGGCATGGTGACCAAATTCAGATGCTCAGCACCTGTCCTGTGATGTCAGCACTGGGGAGGGGTGCAGAGGCAGAAGGGCATAGCTCTCACCGGCCAGCTAGTCTACCCAGTTGGCTCCAGGTTAAGTGAGGAGCCCTTTCTCAAAAGCAGTAGGGTGAGGGAGAATTGGTCTCTGGTCTACACACACTCATAGGCACACATGAGAAAGAAACTATGAAAATGAAAGAGGAGCTTGCTGTGCTTTTGTCCTGAGGTAGGCCAGCTGGGCTCTGGACTCTGCCTTGTCTCTCTTCTGCCCGGGGTCCACCCCAAGGCTGAGCCAGTCATCCTGTCCTGGCCTCTGAGAGAAAGTACTGGTTCTGCATCCGGGAGCCTAGGGATCTAGGGGACAGGCAGTGTGTCTGTGGGAGGGAAACTGGGCATGGAGTGCTGAAGTGCAAGACAAGTCTGGGCCACGGCACGCTTATTATTGTTGTTATTGTTTGTCTTTCGAGACAGGGTTTCTCTGGGCAGCCCTGGCTGTCCTGGATCTCACTCTGTAGACCAAACTGGTCTCAAATTCAGAGATCCGCCTGCCTCTGCCTCCCAAGTGCTGGGATTAAAGGTGTGTACCACCATGCCTGGTTCTAGTGTGTTTTTTTAACTTGCATTTGTTAATTTATGTATTGTGTATGGGTACAGGCATGCCATGGCATGCAGGTGGAGGGCAGAGGAAAGTTCTTAAGAGTCAGTTCTTTCAGCATGTGGAACCCAAGGACCAGACTCAGTTGGCAGGTGTGGGAGCCTCTCACCACAGCGAGCTTCTTAGTAAGTATTGCTGCATCAAACTGCGAAAGCTTGGTTCCTCTGTGCTGTCAGACAGAGTGATCTCTGGGGGCCTGGGAGGTGGCTCCCTGGGCAAAGTGCTTGTCACACAAGCATGAGGCCCTGAGTTAAGATCTCTAGACCTAGTGGAAGGTAAGCTGAGTGTAATTCCAATATTGGGGAGGCATAGACAAGAGGGTTTGGGCAGCTCACTGGCCAGTCAGCCTAGCCTAGCCTAAGCCAAGCTCCAAGTTTATTGAGAGACTGTATCTCAGAAACTGTGTGGGAGAGGGCTGGGTGTGTGGCTCATACCTGTAGCATTCCAGAGGCCAAGATTACAGATGTGGGGCTAGCTGTGAGTCTGGGGCCACCCTGGTTGTATAGCAAGTTCCAGGCCAGCCAGGAGACCTTATTTTAATAACAGCAAATGTGGGACTCAGTCTATGAATAACTCCCAAGATGGTCCTCTGGTCTACACACACACACGCACGCACGCATGCACGCACGCGCACACACACACACACACACACACACACACACACACATACACACCAATTCCTGTGAAGTCTCTGCTTTAAAAATAATGCAGAGAGATCCTGGGTTTCAGAAACTTATATCAACAAGAAGTGAATTGCCAGGTTTTCCAGATGTCTTGTCTTAAGGAAACATTTCCTCATTTGGTCTATTGGAAAAGTTTCCCTTTGCTCTGAAATATGCTCTGCGCCCACGTAATTTAAAAATAAATGTATTTTGACTTCACAATCCCATCTGCATTGGGTTTGTAATCCTGTGTAGTTCACTTGGGAATTGTACTGTATCAAAGTAAAGGCAGACAACACCACATTCTTTGACACTAAAGTTTGGAGAAATTTCCTTGGGTTATTTGGTGTGTCTTCCCTCCACATTGGTTGGTCATGGGAACACACAGCTCCTGTTCTCCAAGGCAGCCTCGGCATCAGCACTTCCTGGAAGGTGCTTGTCCTGCTGGGCAGCTACCCTGCAGCCCTCTGCTGTGATTGGGTGTGGTGTGTTTGCCAGAAGCCCAGGCTGGAGATTTGTCCTGGGGTGTAAGGGTGGGATCCGTGAATTCTCGTAAGAGCCTGTTGTTAAGATAGAGTGAGACTGACCCCTGCCTCAGGGTCCAGCAGCGCGTCTCACGTCGTGATGTCTTTCACACACATTCCTGCCTTGTTGCTGTCTGTCGTGAGGTGCTGGTGCCAGCATCAGCTCCGTGAACTTTCAGGAATCCTACAAACATCTCTTCCTTATAAGGCACTCAGTCTTGGCATTTCCTTACAATGACAGAGACTTGACAAACACACCCTCCTGCCTGTGTTAGAGTAAAGGTCCCATGCTTAGGACTGGGCTTTTCTCTTTTCCAGATGGACGTCTGTTTTTGGAGCATCATTGTCTTAGGGCTCTATTGCTGTGATGAACACCATGACTAGGGCACCTTGGGGAGGACAGGGAGGAAAGGAAAGCTTATGCTTCCACAGCACAGTTTCATTATCAAAGGAGGTCAGGACAGGAACTGAAGCAGGGCAGGAACCTGGAGGCAGGAGCTGATACAGAGGCCTTGGAGGGGCTGCTTCCTGACTTGCTCAGCCTGCTTTCCTGTAGAACCCAGGACCACCAGCCCAGGGATTGCACCACCCACCATGGACCAAGAAAATGCCATATAGGTCTGCTGCCTACAGTCCAGCTCTATGGAGTCATTTTCTTAAGTGATATTTCCTCCTCTCAAGATGACTTTAGCTTGTGTCAAGTTGACAGAACTAGCCAGGACAATTACACAGTGCCTCTCTCTGTTCCTTTATTTGACCCATCACCAACCCTTCCTGCATTTTATGTAACTCTCCTTGCACCAGTGTAGGCTGGCAGGGAAGGAGCTGGGAGAGGAGGAGGGCTCAGAGGAACAACCTCAGCACCCTGCTGGTCGCTTTCTCTGCCTGAGTGAAGGACAGAGTTGCTGATGGGCCTGATTGGGGCTGGCCCTCAGCTGAGGGAGGAGGCTGCTGCTTGACAGTGGCCTTTTCTTCCAACACTTTTCAGATTGGTAATCTCTTCTCTTCAAACCCCGTGAGCTCTGCAGCCCCACCCTGAGTTCCAGATGACCTGTTGAGATTCCCAGAACCGCTGAATGGAGAGAGCTACAACTTTGTGAAAAGAACATCGCAAAAGAAGTGTGCTGGCCCGCTGGTGGTGGCACACGCCTTTAGTCCCAGCACTCGGGAGGCAGAGGCAGGCGGATCTCTGTGAGTTCGAGACCAGCCTGGTCTATAAAGCAAGTTTCAGGACAGGCTCCAAAGCTACAGAGAAACCCTGTCTTGGAAAACCAAAAAGAAATAAAAGGAACATGTCACACTGTCCAGCCTTGCTACACGTTTCTCTGTTATGCTGACTGGACTGTGGTTGGTTAGTCAGTTGGTCTGTCATCTCTCTTTCGCCCAACAGAGTCTTACTTAGTCACTTAGTCTAGGCTAGCCTAGTACTCACTGTGTAGCCCAGGTTGGCTACCTCAGCTTCCTGAGTGGTGTGATTTCAGGGTGAGCCACCACACCTGGCAGAAGGGTCTTGATGAGTAGAGGCTCTCTGCTTTTTTCAACAGGACGGAAGAGAAGAGACACCCTGTTAATGGAGAATACACACCTGTGGCCCTGCTTCTGGCCTGGCCTCTGCTTTAGACCTAAGGCCAGGAGGGCCCTGGGCCAGTTGGCCCATGGCTGCCAGGTATAGAAAGGATGGAGCCCCTGGTGCTGTTGAGCAGCTTGTAGAGCCGCAGGAATGTGGGCTTGGAGAAGAGGCTCTCCTTCTCACACTTAAGGGCTCCTAGGAGCCCAACTTCCTCCTCCAGTCCTGCCTCACTCTTCCCTCCACCTGCCCCTAATGTCAGTTCTCTGCTGGTCCGCCTAGAGACTGAGTCTGGCCGCCAGGACTCACAATGTTGAGACCTTGCTGTGGGGCTTCTGGTTGAAAATCAAAGGGCAGATGAGGCAGGTACCGCTTGGGATGCGCACTGGCTGCCCCTCAGCACAAAGTTTTATAACACTCTGCCTCAGTTTTCTGGCTTCCCAGTGCCTCATGCAGTTGATGTGAGGAGCAAAGGATCTCATCTGATAAGGTTTCAAGCAGAGCCTGGTGTGTGGGTAGTGTTTGTTAGACATTAGTTTTATAGTTGTTATGCTGTGCTAAGCCAATATGGCTGCCAGCCAGCTCCCCACCCCGACCCCAGCCCCCACCCCAGTGCACCTTTGCACTCTGTGGAGAGACTTGGGAGGAGAGAAGGTAGCACAAAGCCTCTGTGGACCAGTTTCATAGAAGTCACCCCATACAGCACGATCTCAGTCTCCACAGCCGGCTGCTGCTTTCTGAATTTTACAGCCCAATTTAAAGTGCCCTGTTGCTTTCCAACTTGCTGAGGTAGGAAGTAAATGGAAGTGCGCCTTCTTGCAGAGTACCATGAGATTAGCTCTCTGATTGTGAGGCTGAGAAATTGCTCCTAAGTTTTGAAATTTATATACTGTTTTTAAATGTTGATTCCTAGGGTACAGATGTAGTTCAGTGGCAGGACTCCTGCGTAGCATGTGCAAGGTCATGGGCTCCACCCTCATCACCAAAGTAAAGAAAAAGGAGAAAGTTAAACATGAGTATCAGTATAGTTGGCAAACCATTCCACTCCCAGCCCTTTATGGAAAACTAGGGAATTAGTCCCTGGTGGAGGTCCCCTGAGGACCGTTGTTTCTAACAGGAAATTAAACCCTGACTCAGGAAGCCTTTTTTGAGACCATGGCCTGCCTTCCATTGGCCTGCCCTCCTGTGTTGTTGAGGCTCTGCTGTCTGGTTCACAACTCTCCTCCTTGAGCTCCCTGCTCGAGGTATACTAGATGCTGCAGGGTCACTTAGTTCTCTGGACACACAGCTGAGCCATTACCTGTACAAGTGCCTCTTTGCCCAGAGTATTTTCTGTGCCAGCTTTTGGCCTCATCAGGCCACATGGGTTCAGATCCCAGCTTTGCAGCTGTACAGCTCTCAGCCCTTGGGATGGCTCTTTGGCTTGTTTCATTTTCAGAGTGGCAAGAGAAACCGCTTCACAGCATCGTGCCGAGAGTTAGATGAGGTCCACGGCAGCTTCTTGGCAATGGTTGCGTAACGCCATCCCCTCTGTGCCACTGCTTGCAGCAGGAAGACTTCCCGTCCTGCCGGTGGAGCCCGTTTTCTGTCACTAGCATAGGTCTCTCGTCTTTGCTTTGGTTTTTGTTTTTCAAGGCAGGGTTTCAAAATACTTCGGACTCTGTAGCCCTGGCTGTCCTGGAACTCACTCTGTAGCACTGGCTGTCCTCGAACTCAGAAGGATCTGCCTGCCTCTGGGATTAAAGGCCTGTGCCACCACCTCCCAGTTTCATCATTGCATTTTTTATTGCATTGCTATTTCCTGTTTGCTGTTCTGTCCATCTTAGCAGCTTCTTGAAGTAGGTAAAGTCTGTGTCTTGGCTGTAGTCCTCTCCTTGTACCTGGTAGACTTTGTTTCCTCTGCCATTTGTGTTGGGGAAGGTCTGTGCTGTGCTTTTGCCTCTCTGACTAAATCACTGTTGAAGAGTAGGTCCCCTTGCCCATTTAAAAACTAAGAGGTTGAAGTTGTTTTCCTGACCGCTCATTAAGGGCAGTTTTTGAAGATATATAGAGCATTTGAAATGACGTTCAGTAAGCCTGCTGTGCCAGGTCTCACAGTCAGTTCTGCAGGTTTGTCCTTATGAATTTGTCAAAGTTCCTCTGAGCTAGGTGTTATTATTCCTGTTTGGAAGTAATGTAAATTGAAGTGTGTGTGGTGGGGTGTAGGTGAAAGTTTTTGTCCTGCAAACTGCTCCCAAGAAACCACACAGAGACTTAATATCAATTATAAATGCTCAGCCAATACCTCAGGATTGTTACTAACTAACTCTTAATTTAAATTAACCCATTTCTATTCATCTACATGATGCCACATGGCGTTACCTCTCTTTCCTCTTTCTGGTAACTCCTCTGACTCCACCTTCTTCCCAACGTGCTGTCTGCCCCAAGAATCCTGCCTAGCCATCAGCAAGTCAGCTTTTTATTAAACCAGTTTAAGTTACAAATCTTTATAGTATACAAAAGGATTATTCCACAGCAGTGAGCATACCTGCAATCCCAGCATGGGGGTCAGAGATAGGAGAACCAGGAGTTCAAGGCCAACCTTGTTTACTTGAGATCCACCCTGAAGAAACCTATACCCTTCCACCCCAAAGAACTTTATAGGCCTTGTGGTGCATGCTATAGTCCTAGTATAGGAGGATAGGTGTGGGTGCAAGACCAGTTTGGGACATGGATGGAGTTGGAACGCTAGATAGAAGTGCCCTTAGTGGCTATCAGAACCAGGATAGACTCTGCCTTGCTGAGGACTAGGAGCCTCTCTCATCTCGGGAGCCGTGTAGACTTCAAGCCGACCTTTGGAGGGACTGCAGCTTTCCGTGGGGAAGGTCCTGGGTGGCTAGGGTCTGCCACCCTGCAGTCACCCTGCAGTCACAGTGTTTCGGTAGCACAGGCTGCGAGCGGTCAAATGATAGGGCTGTGGGCAGCCAGCTGGCATGGGAACTGTGGGAGGGGAGAGAGCCCAGAAACATCTATTTTCATGGCTTCTTTTCCAAAAGTCAAAAATAGTTAATCTTGCCCTGCGGGTATCCTCCCATCTTAGAGTGGCACAGAACATGCACAAAGGTTAGTCTGTGTTAGACTTTCTATCAGAATTACACTGTTGGGCAAAGCACAGTTTCTTCTGAGTGTTTTTCAAAGAGGAAAACACAAGGTATTAGAAACTAGGGTTTACTGTGACTATCTGCCTTTGAAGGTAGCAGGCTGTGCTAGTTCATCAGGATGGTGGAAAGTCTGCTATTTTCCCGTGAATCACTAGGGTCCCAGCCTTTTCATCACTACAGTTTAATTTTCTGTTTGCACTATAGTTTTTCTATTTCATTGTCTTTTTTTTTCCCAATAGGACTTCAACTCTCTATCCTCCCATCTTCACCTCCCCAGGTGATGGGGATCACAGTCCGAACCACCACACAGACTTCTGAGTGCATATTTTTATTTTACTTGTTCTTTTGAGACAGGGTTTATCTGTGAAGCTCTGACTATTCTGGAACTCTGTAGACCAGTCTGGCCTTGAATTCAGAGCTCTTCCTGCCTCTGCCTCCTGGGTGCTGGAATAAAAGGCCTGTGCATATCACCACAGCCAGCTTGTTTGCATATTTTTAAGAAAACAGTTTAAGATGGGGCTAACCTCTGTTCTCAAATGGCAGTGCCACGGGAAACTGACTCTCCAATATTGTGCCTGGAAAGAGGTGTGTTTGCAGAGAGTCTCATAGGAGCATCTTCAGAGGATTTGGAGAGCACAGCCTTGCCAACTGTCTTCACATGGCATTGCCAGAAAGAACCTTGTTGGTTGTTTTGTGACCCTCTCCAAAATGTCAAGTAGATGATGTTATACCTTAAAACAAGTACTTGGCACTGTAGAATCCCAGAGCCCTGGGCCATTGACTGTGGAGACACAAAGCATGTTCTGTCCATGTACATGAGGTACATTTCATGTGGGGACACTTGCATCAGTCTGTTAGAAGGTGCTGTGGCTTTTCCCTAGCCTTCTTAAGTACGCCTGGTACTTAGCCCTTCCCTACAGCTCCCAGGAGAAGGAAACTTGCTGCGTGAGCTGCTGCTGGCCATAACCAGTCCCTGCCTAGGGGCTTGACCTTGTTTCCAGCTGTGCAGCTTGGGCATGGTGTGGGTGGTGGAAGCATGGGTCCCACTGTAGAGCAATTTATGATCTCAGTGTTCCATAAAGCAGGTTGTAATTGCTGTATAGTGTTTACAGTTGGCATGGGTTCTGGCACTAGGTTGTTCCCGCTTTGTGACCTTGTGCCAACTGGCCTGTGACTTAGTTTGTCTCCTTGGAAATAACTGCATGCGGTAGTTCTAAGGATCACGTCATCACAGTTCAATGGGGGTGGACTGTGCGTAGCACACAATAATCAGTATTGCTCCTCTTAGCAGAACACCTGCTGGGGGAGGGCTGAAGCAGAGGAGGCAAAGCCAGAGGGGAGGGGATGTTTGGGCAGGAAAGACATTCTTTTTGGAGCTGGTAGTGGGCTGAAGGTCTGAGGTGGCCAAGAGGACATCTGGAGATGGTGTCCAAGCAAGGAGACACTGTGCATTAGGGTTCCAATGGGAGAAGAGCCTTGATATGTCTAAGAAGCCACCAGGAAACTGATGGGGTAATGGAAAGTTAGACTGGGTGTATGGTTTGGAGGATAGGAAATTGATTCATTCATAAACAGGCACCAAATGTTAGCTTTCCAAGACTGCCCTGCTCATGCAGGCTTGTATCTCAGCTGCTTGGAGGTTGAGCGAGGATCATGCATTCAAGGCCTACTTAGGCTACAGAATGAGTTCCAGGCCAGCGTGAGTAACTTAAGTGAGATTGTGTCAGTTTTAAAATGTGATCTGGGGCTGTAGCTCAGTAGCGGAGTGTTTGCTTCCCATGAGTAAGCCCCCAGGTGGATCCCCAACACTGGCCAAACAGGAGAACAGGAGTGATACTTAGACCATCAGGGCGCTAAGCTCTGGGACGGCGAAAGGAAGTTGAAGTCCGAATAGATGAGTCAAGTGTTGAAAGAGGGACAGTGACAGCATGGGTAGAGAGGAAGGAGTGTAGCATCAAAATGGCGGCCCGTGTCCAGGGTTGGAGAACTGATGAGGCACAGGGAGGCCAGTGCAAGGTGCTCCAGATCTCCAGATCCACACAGATCACTGGGCGGGGTGGGGAGGCAGACATGGGAGAAAGAAGGGGAAAGGGCAAGTTATTAGAGCTAAGAAGAGAGCAAGTCCTCGTGTGTTCCTTATAACTAAAACGTCTGGAAACGCCTCCCATCTGAGGTGGCTTCTCCGTCTGTAGTCAGAACCCAGAAGCAGGAAGAGACAGCTGATGTCTTTGTGTGCACCCAGATGGTCTGCTTTGTGTTGGCCTGTCTCACAAATGTTTGCATCCTGATGGCTGCTGGCTGGCTGGCTTTGCCCCTGCCTGGATCCTCTGGACCTGCAGGCTTCTCATTGGATTTGAGTCCTTCCATAAGGAGACTGCCTCCAGAGAGTCTGGGAATACTTTCCAGTCTGCCTGCAGAGGCTGCTCCTCCTGCTGGGCAGGCCTGGGCCTTGCCCTCCTGGTGAGGCTGCCATAAGATTACATTTGGGACTGTGAAGGATGCCCCACAGTGGGGATGGGGAGAACAGGATTTTTTAGCCACAGCCTCCTGGGGTCATTGGAGGGACTGGGATTTCATGCTTGGAATCACCCTGTCAGGAACAGTCTGTCACAGGCGAGCTGTAATGGTGCGATAAGCACCCTGGTGTCCTTGGGCCAAGGCATTAGCTAAGCTCTCTGAGAAGTATGCTCTCGTAACAGGGATGCTGGGCTGAAGCTGCATCCAAGTCCAATGACATCTCACAGCTATCACCCTTATTCTAGAGCAGCTCCCACCGTCCCCACCTCAGTCGTTTGGTCTTTGCAGTCACCTCTCTGAGGACGGGACAGTAGTGTTACTGCTCTCCACCCCGTTTGCTGTGGGCTGCCTTTCTTTCACTGTTGTGTGTTTATTCTACAAGGTCCTGTGCTACTTAGGTCTTTTGGGCTTGTTTAGTTTTTTGTTTTTTTTTTTTTTCCAAGACAGGATTTCTCTGTGTAGCAGTCCTGACTGTCCTGGAACTTACTCTGTAGACCAGGCTGGCCTTGAACTCACAGAGATCCACCTGCCTCTGTCTCCCAAGTGCTGGGATTAAAGGCGTGTACCACCACTGTCTAGTTGTAATTGGTTTATAATGAGTAGATTCTTTTTGAAGGTTCCATTTGACAGTCTGGAACTTAAAACTCATGTCACTGGTCTTTCCAACTCTGTTGCTGTCTAAGTAGATGTTTTGAAATCAGCGATTAGCAATGAAAGCCTAAAAGATGTGAAGTTTGAGCTGGCAGAGGGTCCTGTGTATGCGAGGGAAGGTAGCCGCGCAGACTGCACATGGCAGAACTGCATGGCTCTCTGGAAGGGCTGCCTTTAGACATTTGACATCTTTGGATACTCTGATTTCTTCCAGGGTTTTTTTGTTTTGTTTTGTGGTTTTTTTTTTTTTTTTGTACCTTTCACATCTTCCCAAAGGCTTGTCAAGGTTGGTGTCTTTGAAAAAATACTGACAAATTGGATTAATGTAATGTGATTTTAAATGATTTTCAGAGCTAGGGATGTGGCTCCAGTTGCAGAGCGGTCGCTTAGCTTGCATGAAAAGTTCCAACTTTAATCCGCAGCACTGGAAACAACAGAGCGCCTGCCATTTTGTTTGCAAAAGTTAGGGTTTCCTCTGAATATGGTGGCCTGGAGTTGACTCTCTAGGGCAGCATTCCGAAGACTGAGCACTAGACCAGGATACCAACGTTGCAGGAGAATTAGTAGAGAAAGGGAGAGCGTACACCCAGAAGACTGACTGTGTGTGTCGGGGAGGTGAAGGCTGCTCTTTCTGTGTATCTCTCATAAATGGAAACCTTCTGCAGAGAGCTGAGGAAGGAAGCCTTCACTTTGTTCCCAGGACACACATGGACTAGGTGAAAGCGGGTTTTCATCACTGGTCTCTGGAGCTCACCTAGGGTCTGGTGAGCTTTGTTTTGGCTTCACTCCAGACCCCTGCCTGGTTTTCCTCTGTTTTCTCAATGGCAGTTGCATGTAGCAACTACGTCCTTTTCACTGACCCTTTTGCAAGAATAAAATCCTTGAAGCTTTGCCTCCTACCTGGTATTAGGACCTGGGCCTCGTGACAAGCTGGCTCTATTCCAGCCTGCCTTGCTCTTGCACATGTGAACCTGTTTGTTTTGGCTAAGACATGTAAAGAAAATACCATGCATATCCTCGCTGCAACAGCCTTGCCTTTTCTTTTCACCCCACCAGCCTTCCTTTCCCCTTCCCCTCCAATTTCTTCTTCCCTCAGTTTCTCTCCCTTCTGCAGGCCGTTTTGCTCACTCCCATAGAAGAGCACCCTTTCACTGTTCTGGACAGGAGCGGATTGTTCCCGTGGTGCACATGTGTGCTTTTGTGTGGCAGTCAGGAGACAGTCTTGAGTGTGTTCCTCAGCTGGCAGCCACCCTTTTGTGAGACAGTGTCCTACTGCCCCTACTGACCAGGCTGGCTAATCAGTGAGCCTTAGGGACCCCCCGGCCTGTCTGCCACACTGGCTCTGTGGTGGAACTCAGGTCCTCATGTCTGCCAGCCTAGCTCTGTACTGGCTGAGCCATCCCCTCGGCCCTGTGCTCCAGTTTTCAGTGTCTTTAGCTTTCACAGAAAAAACCGATTGTTTTGGTGCCAGCTTGCATTAAAACCTGCTGAGATAAGATAGAGAGCCCAGACTTGCTGATGTTAGACTTTGTCATTTACATGTGACTCTGAAAAAAGTTGAGGGCTGGCATACAGTATTTGTGCCCATTTCCTGTAGCCTTATTTGTCTTCTTTAAGCTCAAAGACATGAACATTTGCAATTATTGCCTACCATTAAAAGGCCCAGTGGGGCCAGGGGTGGTGGCGCACGCCTTTAATCCCAACACTCAGGAGGCAGAGGCAGGTGGATTTTTGAGTTCTAGGATAGCCAGGGCTGTTACACAGAGAAACCCTGTCTCAGATAACAAAAAGCAAAACAACAACAAAAAGGCTCAGTGGGTAGCATATGGACACCCACCTTATACTATCAAAGTTTCAGGCTGGAGATGTTTGTTGTACATATTCTAGGCCCTGGGTTTGATCCCCAGCACTGAGCAGGCATGAGAGATTCCATTGGTGATTTCTGGATCTGGCCACTGGCTGTCGGGAGACCCTTGAAGGAGAGGGGTGGTGTATTTCCTGGGTGGAGCTATCCTCTGGAGCAGTGAGACCACATTTCTCATGTTCCTCAAAGCAGGGCTGCTGAGGGAGGCTTGGGAAAGCCCTGATCTGTATTTGTTGAAGGAGGAGTCGGGCAAGCCAGCTCTCACCTCTGGTGTGGTGATTCTCATTGGGTCCTCACCCACTGGACCGTCGCACCTTCCTAGACTTTCTGGGGCTGGGGACTGTGAGGTACTGGCCTGCCTGCCCTCTTAGTGCAGGGTGCCTCCATAGTGGGGTTGTGGTCGCTGAGGGAAGCTGCATTCTCTTCACCTGTTCTGTATTTCTCTCTCTCTCTCTCTCTCTCTCTCTCTCTCTCTCTCTCTCTCTCTCTCTCTCTCTCTCTGTGTGTGTATAGTAAGAGGCCACTTGTTCTCTTCCCGGCTGCCCAGACTCCCGAAATAACCACACAGAAACTGTATTAATTAAATCACTGCTTGGCCAATTACTTAAGTGTATTGCTAGCTAGCTCTTACATCTAGAATTAACCCATCTCCATTATTTTATATTTTACCATGAGGTTTGTGGCCTACCGGCAAGGTTAGGGCATGTCTATCTCTGACTCCGCCTCCTTTCTTCCAGAATTCAGTTTAGTTTTCCCTGCCTAGCTCTACTCTACCCTATCAGGCCAAGCCAGTTTCTGTATTAACCATTGGTATTCACAGCATACAGAGAAGAATCCCACATCATGTGTGCATGTATGAGTACAGCGAGTGTCTGTGCATGTGTGAATATAGCAAGTGTGTCTGTGTGTGTGCATATATGAGTATAGCGAGTGTGTCTGTGTGTCTGTATATGTGCATGTGTGAGTATAGCAAATGTGTCTGTGTGTATGTGTGTCTGTGTGTACAGTGAGTGTGTGTATGTGTGAGTACAGTGAGTGTGTAGGTGTGTCTGTGTGTGAGTAGTGAGTGTGTAGGTGTGTGTCTCTATGTGTATGTACATGTGTGAGTACAGCGAGTGTGTGTGTGTGTGTGCATGTGTGAGTACAGTGTGTATGTGTGTGTCTATATGTGTATGCCTGTGTGAGTACAGTGAGTGTGTATGTGTATGCGAATGTGTCTGTATGTGTGTGAGTACAGTAAGTAGTGTGTGTGTGTCTATGTCTATGTATGTGTGTGTCTGTGTGTGTTATGGGTGCCTGAAGGCTAGGCATTCGCATCATGTGTCTTCTTCTTTGGCCTCCACCTTATTTTTTCAGACATGATATCTCAGAACCTGGAGTTCAGTGATTAGCTTGTCTGGCTGGCCAGTGAGCTCCAGGGATCCCATCTCCACCTCCCAGCACCGGGATTACAGTGTGTACAGCTGGCAGCTTTACATTTTATTTTAAATTATACTTGTTTGCACACGTGTGTGTGCTGCTGTGCAGTATTAAGACAGCTGTGGAGTCAGTGCTCTGTTTCCATTATGTGGGCTCTGGGGTCAAACTGAGGCCATCAGGTTGATGACAAGTGCCCTTGCCTGTGGATCCATGGTGGCAGCTGCCTGAGTGGTGAGCTTCTGGGTAATGTGGGTGTTGGGGATCCAAACCCAGGTCCTTGTGGTCGCACAGCAAGCTTCTCACCCGCCGGACCATCACACCTTCCTAGACTTCCTGTATTTCCTGCAGGCCAAGTGGGGAGGTCACATCTTCATCTGTTTCTTTGATCCCAGTGTCTAAGATGTGTGTCCTTCCATGATAGTCAGAGTGCTAGTCGAAACCAGTCTGGACCTCTTTACAGAGTCTCTATTGAATACCACCTAACATGGCGTCGTCCCATCAGCTCTCAGCTGGCGGCCATCCTGCTGCTGCTCATGTGGAAGACACTCCCTAACTCACGGGCCTTTTTTTTTTTTAACTTTTAAAAATTTTACTTATTTATTTATTTGGTTTTTCAAGACAGGGTTTCTCACTTGCTCTGTGGACCAGGCTGGCCTCAAACTCACAGCAATCTGCCTGCCTCTGCCTCTGCCTCCTGAGTGATGGGAATAAAGGTGCGTACCACCACCGCCCGGCTTACTTTTAATTTTTAAATTATGTATTTATGCAGATATCTGAGTTTGGGTATGTACACGTGAGTACATGTTTCAGGAAAGGCCAGAGGTGGGCATCAGATCCTCTGAAACTAGAGTGACAAGCATTTGTCAGCTGCCTGACATGGGTGCTGGTGACCAAACTAGGGTCCTCTGCAAGAGCAGTGTACACTCTGAGCTGCTGGGCCATCTCCTGCCCCTCGTGGAACATTCTGTCTCTCATCTGTTCTGTGTGTGAAGCTCGCGCTGAGGACCCTGTCAGCACAGAGGTGAGACTCTCAGGGTTGAAGCTGGCTTCAGAGGCGTAGTCTATCCAGGTGTGACAATGCACTCTACTCCAAGCACTGTTTTGTTTTATTTTGTTTTGAGACAGGGCTTCTCTGTGTAGCCCTGGCTGTCCTGGAACTTGCTTTGTAGATCAGGCTGGCTTCAAACTCACAGAGATCCCCCTGCCTCTGCCTCCTGAGTGTTGGGATTAAAGGCATGCGCCACTATGCCCGGCATTAAGCCATTTATTTCTAATTGCAGTTTTAAAGGCTTTTCTTTTCCTTAGAAGAATTCCCAGCACCAAGCAGATTGGGAGCACCCTGTAGATCTGGCACTTAACCATTCAGTCTCCTGTGGCTTTTTTCAGAAGAAGGCAGCAGGGTGGTTCCACATGTCCCCCAGAGAGAGCCGTCTTCTTCCTTGAGGAACAGGTAGACTGCTGTGGAGAACGCCAGTGTCTCTGCCCTGCTTGGTCTTCCTGCTCCTACTGGGCAGATGTGCTGGTGTTTGCTCTACAGCTGCCCTTGGCCCCTCACCCTGCCCAGGCCCATCTCTGTCCCGCTGAGCATTTGCTAAGACTGGGTGTTGTGCTGCGGTGTCTGTGTCCCTGGGGTACTTACTTTTTGTTCCCCCCTTGACTGGAAGAGTCACACAAAACAGAGCTTCTCAGTCATTTTCTTTCACAGCCCCTTTACCCACAAGGACTTTTCATATGATTTAAAAAAAAAAGTGTACAAATTAAATATTTGCTTACTTTTTTATTTTTTGGTTTTTTTTGAGACAGGGTTTTTCTGTAGCTTTGAAGCCTGCCCTGGAACTCGCTCTGTAGACCATGCTGGCCTCAAACTCACAAAGAGTCACCTGTCTGTGCCTCCTGAGTGCTGGGATTAAAGGCGTGCGCCACCGCTGCCTTGCAAATCAAACATTTATTAATAATAACTCAAAGAGAAACTTATTTTAGGGGGCTGGAGAGATGGTTCAGTGGTTAAGAGCATTAGCTGCTCTTCCAGAGGACCCGGGTTCAGTTCCCAGTACCCACATGGCAGCTCACAACCAACTGTCTGCACACAGACACACATGCAGGCAAAACACCAATGGACATAAAATAAAAATAATAAACTACTTAAAAAAGATTTATTTTAAAACAATTTCTTAGTTTACATGTGGTTTGTCAAATACTACATGAAAGAAAATTTGCATACTAACAACATGGGTGTGTTTGTGTGTCTACTACAAGTCAGTCTGATGATACATTAATTTTTTTATTGCATGATAAGTAATGACAATAGGAAACTATTAAAATTGTTTTCCAAGATCAGGTTATCCAAAATACACCTCACTGGTTAAGATGACCACAAATGGAGAGCCAAGAAATGGAAACCAACCTACCAAGCAGTTACAAACCCAAAACAAGTGCCATAGCCATTCTGAAATCTGATAAAGCAACTTCAGATCACAGTTAGTTGGCGAGAGAAAGAAGACCCCTCACTGTATAGTAAATACAGCACGCAGACTTACGGGCAAGAATTATGTCATCGTCTCAGCAGATGCAGAAAAGCTGCTTGACAGTTGAGTGTCGCTTCACAATCAAGTCGTGAAGCAATAGTTCCAGAAGGAACTCCTGAGTGACAGGAGGGCTGTATATGATAAACCGTAGCTGGCATGATACTAGATGCATTTGACTAAGATCTACCTGAGACAAGGTTCCCGCTCTTCACTCCTGTTCATTTGGTACTTGCAGGGTTAAAGCCTTGGGAGAAAAATAAGATGAATGCATAGAGGAAGGGATGACATCAGATCACCTGGTAGCAAACAACTTGATTCTGTGTTTAAAAGACCCTCAAGCCGCCACCAAAAAACTCTTAGAGCTGATAAATACTTTCAGGTTATGAAATTGCCGTACTAATTCTTTTCTACATAAAATAACAAACCCCACTGAGAGAAAAAAAACTTAGAAGCTTATCCTGTTCACAATAGTTTAAAAAAAAAAAAAGGACTAAGCCTAACTAAGGCACTAAAAGACTTCTATGGTCCTTTAGGATGCCGTAGAAAAAGTTGAAAGCCCTCCCGTGTTTATGGGCTGGCAGCTTAGTGAATATAGATGGCTGTGTTACCAAGAGCAGCATCCCCTTCAGAAAAGCGATCCTAAAATACTATAAAAAGCATAAAGCCTAATCTGAAACAGAAAGAATAGTGCTGGGTTATCACAACAACTCGTCTCAAATGTGCCATAGAGCCAAAGTGACAGGGACAGCGTGACACACAGACAGACATGCAGACCAGCAGACTCCAGTGCAGAACCCAGAAATCCACATAGCTACAGCTGCCTGAGTTTTCAGATTACGATGGGGATGTGCAGGATGTGGGGTCAGAGGACAGCTTTGTGGAGTTAGTTCTCTTATCCCACCTCACATGCACTCCAGGGACTGAATACAGGCTACCAGGTTCATAGGCAAGTTGGTGTAGGAGGTCCTTATGTCTATGTGTTGCTTTGATTGGTTAATGAATAAAGGAACTGCTTTGGGCCTATAGCTGGGAGGAAGAAGGCGGAGTCAGGAGACGCCATAAATCCGCAGCCGGAGGTAGACTTGCAGAATCTTTGCTGTTAGGCCACAACCTTGTGGTAATATACAGATTAATAGAAATGGGTTAAATTAAGATGTAAGAGTTAGCCAATAAGAAGTTAGAGCTAATGGGCCAAGCAGTGATTTAATTAATACAGTTCCTGTGTGATTATTTTGGTTCTGGGCGGCCGGAAGGAACAAATGGGCTCTCCTCCAACAGCAAGTGCCTTTACCCACTGAGCCATCTTGCCGGCCTGAGCCACCTAATTTTTTTGTCAGAGTTATTAAAAATACAGCAGATTAGAGCACTTTTTAACAATTAGTGCTGAGAGAGCTGTAACTATCGGTGGGTGAATGAAACTTGGTCCCTATCTCTCACTCTGCAGAAAAGCCAGTTCAGGATGGATCAGTGCCCCAAATATAAGATATAAAACTTTGAAAATGCTAGCAGAAGATTCCTGAAGACATGGTCCTGGGCAAGAATTTTCTGAAAAAACAAACAAACAAACTCATCTGCAGTTGCACAGCAGACCATCCTAGGAGTGGGCAGATGTGGTCATATGAACTTGGAAAGCTCATGACAGCGAAGGAAGCAGCCCCCAAGAGCGGCACAACAGCTGTGGGATGGGAGAGTCCGTCAGACGGGCTGACACAGAGTTACATGAAACACCCCAGAAATAAATCTTCCAGTCAGCAGGCTAGTGCCTTAAATATGCAGTTCTCAAAGGAAACACAACGGGCAGTAAATATTTGAAAAAGTGCTTCACGTCCTTAGTCACCATGGAAATGGAAATACAGATTACTCTTTTACAGTTTGATCTCACCCAAGTCACAGTGGCCAACAGCAAGAAACCAGAGGACACATTTTTGCAAGGGTGGGTGTGTGCGAGTGCAGACCGGAGCCCCCGATATGGAACCGATGTGGAGGCTCCTTAGAAAACTGAAAATGGAACTAACCATTTTATAACTAACATATGACCGAGATGGGTGTGGTAGGACTCACCTGTAATTCTAGCCACGCGATCATGTCTCAAAAAGACCAGGGCAGTGGAAGTTACCACTTCACCACTACTGACCATGTCCCGTAAGGACTCTGTGTCCTCAGAGATACATACATGGAGCCAAGAAATGGAAGTGGACCAGGTGCTTGTCTGCAGATGGGTGGGTGAAGAAAATGGGGTCTGCATACGCAGTGGGTTTCTCCAGCTGTATATACAAATGTAGGGACATGGGTGGAGCTGGGCCTCGTGACATTTGGTCAAAGTGTATATGTGATGAAACTGGGAAGGGGACCACGAGAAGGGAAGATGTGATCTTAACGGGGGAGGAGAAAAAGAGAGAGGGTCATGGAATATATGTGACGTGGAAGCAGAACGGAGGCTGTCAGAGATGGGGCCTAGCAGGTGACTCGAGGGCAGGGAAGGGATACGGGGAGGAGAAGTCAAAACAGTGTATGTGTGAAAACGTCATTGTGAAACCTATTCCTGTGACTGTTAATAAACCACTCTTTTAGTGCTTGTTCTCTGTAATTACACCATTCGTGTGTGACGTCAACACCGCCGTTCATAACATGTAGTAGCTGGTGTTGGATGTCAGCCTTGGGTTGTAGGCAGCATTGTTTGGTGTTGCATCGTGCAACCATGGATGCGGTGCAGCACAGCCGCGCACAGCCAGAAACAACTCAGATTCATTACACACTTGATTTTCAATTATTTTTGGTCCTTGTACATCCAGAAATATCTTACCATTACTACTATTTATTATTATTATTATTATTATTATTATTATTATTATTATTATTCCCACACTCAGTTATGGAACCACACATGGCTTTTACCCACAATCTTGAAAATCTGGTTTAAAAAAACAAGTGTGAGGTCAGGCACAAAATCCCAGCGTTTAGTCGTTCTTTGTTAGTTCCAGGGCAGCCAGAACTACATAGTCTGACCCTGTCTGAAGCAAACAAACAAAAACCAAGTGTGTTTCAGAAGCTCCTAAGCATTACAGTATTAGACTATTTAGTAGCTGTCTGACTTTGTGTGTGTGTGTGTGTGTGTGTGTGTGTGTATTATTTTTTGAGATTACATCTCACTGTATAGTCCAGGCCAGGTTGAACTCTTTTATTTTCCAGTATGAGAACCTTCAAGTCCAGTTCATGACTTTTTGTCCTTAAAAGTGTTTGGTGTTGAGATGACATCAGGGCCCTGGGTACTGATTTGGGGCTCTTTCCTTTAATAAATACAGTCGTTTCACAGACAGCTCAACAGAGGTTGGAATAGTCTTGTGGAAATAGAGTTTACTGTGCCACCAATGACAGTGTCAATGATTGTGGCCTTAACCGATGACCCCAATGTCTCCAGAGCCCTTCCTCCCCTGGGCAGGCTCCTCATCACACAGGCTGGGGCCAGTCAGCATTTCTTACAGCTTGTCGCAGCATGCGTTTGTAAGTATTTTATTGTGAACTTCCATGGTTTGTTTTAGCAGTATTCTTCCTGTGGGGAAGTCGTTAGTTGCCTTCATTTTGCTTTCAAGTAATGAGAAGTAAAAAGTATTTGGAGCTGGGTGGTGTTGTACACACCTTTAATTCCAGTACTTGGGAGGCAGAAGCAGACGAATCTCTGAGTTCGAGGCCAGCTACACAGGGGAACCCTGCCTTGGGGAATAAAGTCTTGGAAAATACCTGAGGGACATTGGTGCTCTTCATTCATAGTCTCCCAATGGCTCCGTTCAGCTTAGAAGATGCAATAGAAAAGATCTCCAGCAGGCTGGGGGAGCCAGGACATTTTCTCTCCTGTGGCCTTTTCACCTCGTGTTCCAGCCTGTAGGGAGTGGCTGCAATTATTTAAGGTTTGGAGGAAGCTCTGTGGGTCCTGGGGAGATGGCCAGGGATTCATTTCCAGAGTTGGCATCTCAGACTGTTCAGTTGTTTTCACACCAAGAATGGTCGCAGCATCAGCAGCCATGTGGTGTGTGCTGGTGAGGACACTGTGTCTGTAAAGTTGGTTCCATGCAGTGAGCTCTGGAGATGTAAATAGCAAGGCTGAGCTACTGAGTGCACGTCTTACCTGATGCTTTGAGCAGTGCAGCCGGATGGCCTGGAGCTGAGTGGGGCAGCCTGCAGTGTGCTGTTTCCTTGTGTCGCTTGGGACATGCATTTAATCAGTGTCAGAGTGTTCTAGACAGTGTGCTCAGAAGGCCTTTGTCCTTGAAGCACCTATGGGAATCTGCACACTCATGACAAGGACAGGTTTGGAGGAAAAACAGAAACGAGATGTGGGTCAGTTTGCGACAGTCTGCAGAATGGAGACATGTTTTTTTCTGATTATTCTTCGTAAGATTGTCTTTTGTACATGTTTCTTATAAAATCAAATGAACCAAGATAGAAGTGTTGCTATTTCAAAATTTTCCTAAAATATAAAAGCCATTTAAAAGTATTTACATATTATGCCCTCTTGGTTTTTTTTTTTTTAATCGAGCTGTAAAATTTGCAAAATATCTCTATCCTTTGGATCGCTATAACATTTTAAGAAATTACATTTTTTCTCTGTGAATATACAAATACAGTCTGTATTTGTTTCAGTGGTGAAAGCTGATCTGCCTTTATGTTTTTTAACATCTAATACATTGTTGATGTTTTATTGTTATGATTATTTGTAACTGTGTATTCCTGTGGACATAAATGGAGACCAGGGACGATGGAGCCCCTGGATTTGAAGTTATATACAGTTGTGGGTTACCCAAACATGGGTGCCAGGAGCCAAACCTGGGTCCTCTGCAAGGACAGTGTGCACTCTTAACTGCTGAGCCACCTTTCCAGCCTCTTTTGTTGGTTTTCTTTCAAAGTCATGAGAAAGAGGCCAGGCCTGATGGCGCACACCTTTAATCCCAGCACTTGGGATCAGAGGCAGGCGAAGCTCTGTGAGTTTGAGGCCAGCCTGGTCTACAGAGCGAGTTCCAGAATGGCCAGGGTTGTAGAGAGACCTTGTCTCAAAATACCAAAAAAAAAAGAAAGAAAAAAAAGAAGAAAGAAAATAAACTTTATTATTACTACTATTACTATTATTATATGCAGTGAAAGCGTGTTAAGACTATTTTCTTTTTTGACAAGGATCTCCATGTAACCCAGGCTGGTTTTGTCTCAGGCCTCTCGAGTGTTGGGATTGCGGATGCAGCATTCACCCTGAGCACCAGGTATTCTTTTAACTAAGGGAGTATATGACCTTTCTTCTTTAATAATAAATGGATTGGGTTCTCCGATACTGACACTCTTGACAACCCTGACTCAGTTCTGAGATTTGACCCAAGCTGCTCCTTTAAAAAAAAAAAAAAAAAAACCAGGGTTGTCACCGAGTGCCAAGTGCTGCATGGTTGGGTCCTTCCAGGAGAGCCTCGTTGCAGATCTCTTCTGGGTGAGGGGCAGAAATCAGCAGTGTCACCCACCAAGTAACCTGTGAATCCAGCTGTCCTGACTAACTCAGAGCAGGTTCCTTTTGGCTGTGTTTGCATGGCTTTGGTGCAGCCCACTCTGGAGGAAGTGAGATTTTTCTCCGTTAGTTCTCTCAAAGGTGTGATGATGGGGAAAAAGCCATTAACCAATCACATCAAGTTGGGGTGTGGCCACTTGGACCCCAGGTAGAAAATCGAGAGAACACAGGTGTGCTCTCTCTCCATTCAGTGTCCGCCGGACTTTGGGCCTCCCTTGTAGCGTGAGTTTCCCCCTTTTTCATTCATTAAAAATACCCGTTGCTATTGAGCTGGCTTGGTTATTTATTTGTGCCGACCTAATACATCTACAGTGTGAGACTTGTGATGCTGCAGCACCACACAGTCATCTATGATGTTTACGCTCAGGAACTACACAGTTCAGCTACCTTTTAATAATAATACATCTTTTAAAAAACCCAACTTTGTTTTAAGTAAGTTTACAGTTTTGTTGGGCTGGGTTCATAGCTGTCCTGGGGAGGTGGGGACAGGAGGGCCCGAGAGCTCAGTGACCAGCCAGCCAGTCAGGTCAGGTTGGTGAGTCTGTCTGAACCTGTTCTCAATATCTCCAATTAAATGACTCGGCCATGGTGTATAATTCTTTCTGTTTGTTTGGCTTGCCGTTCATTGCTGGTTTTGTATATGTGTCATTGGAGACAGTGATCCTTTATTTTTCTTTCTTTCCTTTCCCTATCTTCTGTTCTCTCTTTTCTTCTCTTTGAATCAAGGTCTCACTTTGTATCCCAGGCTGGCCTCAAACACATGCCCCTCCTGCTCCAGCCTCTCAAGTGCTAACTTCACAGACATGCCTGCTGGTTTTCTTCTGGTTTGGGCATTAGAATCCTGCCAGTCCTGCAGAATGAGTTAGCTGTATTCTCTCTGCTTCCCTGTTCTGGAAGGGAAGACAAGCGACTGGTTCTGTTTCCTCTAAATGTTTGGTAGAACTTACCAGTAACTTTCTGGGCCTGGCATTTGCATTTTGTTGAGGGAAGGGATTATTGGCTCAATTTCATTAATAGATCCAGACCTATGTATATCTGCTTTTCTTCATGAACGTATAGGTTGAGGCTTTTAACTTTAAGGAGTTTGCTCACTTCTTGGAATTTCCAAGGTTGTGGGCATAGTCATTCATCATACTCCTCTGCGAGCTCAGTGGTGCCTCTGATTCCCGTTTGCTAGTGTTAAGTTGTGTTTTCATTGTTAGCCTGGGATCATGTTTATCAAATTGTTTTTTTTTCCTTCTCAGAGCAATAATCTGGAGTGAGAGATTTTAGTTCATATATAGTTTATACTTGATCTTAGCTACAAGGCCAAGAAGTGAATTATATATATATATATATACATATATATATATATTATAATTTAGAAGATGATGTTCTGACCGTGAGGTATCACTGTTTTTTAGCCAGTCATTGTTAGACATGTGTGCTTAGAGGCACGGGACTTAGCAGCTAACACAGACACATCATTAGAACTTGGTGGCATCCATAGACTTTGTAAGAGGCTTTCAAATGTTTTAGGAACCTACACTTAAGCCTTAAACTGTAGCATGAGGTAGGTAGTAAACCGTTGGGAAGCAAGTTAGGTAGAGAGCATCCAGGATAACTGTCTGTCCTTCTTGAGGTGGCACTGCACAATTGAACATACTCAGATTTGTGTAATGCAAATTCTCATTTTCCTATTTAGTGTTAAGAATTGGTCAGGTACCTGCTGTGACAGTCTAGTCCAAGGGACTGTTGCCATCTGTGTGTGTCTGTGACAGTCTAGTTCAAGGGACTGTTGGCATCCTGTGTGTCTGTGACAGTCTAGTTCAAGGGACTGTTGGCATCTGTGTGTCTGTGACAGTCTAGTTCAAGGGACTGTTGGCATCTGTGTTTCTAGTACAAGTCCCACGGTCACTGAAGATGGAATTTCTTTACCCTGTCTAGCCCAGTGGCCATAATGGCTTCCCCCTGTTCTTGTATATGAAGATTCATTTGTTCCCGCATGGTCAGATCGTGGCTAGTTGCTTCTTGTGAATTTATAATTTGGAAGCAAATAGCTGTTTGTA
Source organism: Ondatra zibethicus (assembly GCA_004026605.1). Lineage (NCBI taxonomy): Eukaryota > Metazoa > Chordata > Mammalia > Rodentia > Cricetidae > Ondatra > Ondatra zibethicus. The sequence goes on along the minus strand of PVIU01010335.1, from coordinate 1,691 downwards.
GGGACACCATCCGGTTAGGACGCTGTCTTTAGCTGTGTGGCGGTGTCTCTTCCTCCTCCACCAGCAGATGTTGCACACAGTGGTCCTGCTTCCAAAGCCATGTATCTGCCAATCCCTGCCGTCCAGAGCAGGCACTCACTTTTGAAAGACTCCAAGGTGAAACTGCACTTCTCTTGAGAAAGCTGGATGAAGAATTTGACAACAAAGCAGATTTGGAACACTGATTAAAGACAGATCTTCAAGATCCTGAGACAGGCCCTGGGATTAAGCTAAATTTAAACACACAAACAAAGAGAGTGAGAAAAACCTGGGCTCGGTTAAAGCCAAAGCCAGCTTTGCTGTTCCAGAGTCATTTGCCTTGCTCAGCTGTTCTCACTAACGGAAGTTACAGCTAGACAGCTTACTAAATTATGGAGAAATAACTTCTTGAAAAATTAGTTTGAACAGAAGAGCTTAAGGCAGCAGAATTTGATCTGTGTAACCTGTACAGCTATTTCAGAAACAATGACCGTGCTCCTCTCCCAAACTGAGTGCAGCTAGCGTAGAGGAAAGAACAGTACTGCAAACCAGAAACCTGGCTCCCAGCGTGGCTCAGCCATTTAGCACCCAACCCTGCTGTCCTCTGTGGCCTTTACCATCTGCAAAGACAAGACGGTGCCAGGGATGAGGAAATGAGCAGTGAAGACGAGGAAAGGTAGCATTGGAGAAGCTGCTAACTCAGCAGGAAAGCTGGGTGACTCTGCAGTAGGGCCTTGAAGGAAGCTTGAGATTTCAGAGTTTGAGATGGGTAAAGCGGAGAGAGCAGTGTGTACAGAATGACACACAGCTGATCCTGAGGGTCTGTGAGGGTGTGGGTGGTGCTGGCATTGCCGGGGGTGGGGGCTTCTGGGGTTGATGGTTCTTGTGTGGCAGGCTGAGGAGCTGTTCCATGGAATATAGCCTAGAAAGCTCTGAGCCAAACCTGACTGGATGAGCCCTTGAGATAGTGACACCTTCTGGAAAATGTTTCTTTGTTGCTGACTCAAGGCGATCTTGATCATTTTGGGGGTGATTTCAAGATTAAGAAGGTGACTTTGAAAATGAAGTTGCCCCAGGAAGGAAGGCATCTCATGTTTGGGCACTGTGGTGGTTTGAGTGAAAATGGCCCCCACAGGAGTGGCACTATTAGGAGGTATGGCCTTAGAGTAGGTATGGCTTTATTGGAGGAAGTATGTGGACTTTGATGTCTCAGATGCTCAAGCCAGTGCCAGGGTCTCCCTCTCTTCCTGCTGTCTGCCAATCTGGATGGCTACTCTGAGTGCTAGCCAGTCACTCAGAGTGATGCCAATCTAAGTGCTAACTCAACTCCTCTTCAGCACCGTGTCTGCCTGCATGCCACCATGCTTCCTGCCATGATGATAATGGACTAAACTTCTGAACTGTAAAGAGCCCCAATTAAATGTTGTCCTTAACAAGAGCTGCTGGGTCATGGTGTCTCTTCACTGCAGTGTAACACTAAGACAAGCATCCATGTTGACCTGCCCCTCACCTCTCCTAACCTCAGCTGTCTCTCAGTTCCTGCAGGGCTTCTCAGTCCAGTAGCCTTTGAACTCCCCGACCTTATGGTCACCTCCCCTGTGGCTAAAGTATCCAGAGCAAGTTTTTTCACGACCTTTGTGATCCAGGGACTCCTTTCAGAAGGACAGATTGGT